>CM075988.1:13013133-13085951 GCA_038087875.1 Malacoraja senta
GCTGAAGTTGAGCCAATATATCCTTCCTATGGGACAGGAAACACCCATTTCTCCCCTCCCCTTCAACTTACATTCTTTCCTCTAGCATCACAATTTACAACTCGTTTTGTCTCACAACCTCTGTCTTTTCATCGCTGGCCGTTGTCTGCGTATCACAAAACCCCATCACCTGTATCAACCTATTACCTGACAGGCTTGTCCTGCCTCTCCACTCTTCCAGCTTTCTTTCTCGCCCACCACAAACAGTCTGAAAAAAGCTCACAACCCAAAACGTCACCTATCCATCTTCTCCAGAGATACTGCCTGACCTGCTGAGTTGCTTCAGTACTTTGTCTCTTTTTGTGAAGACCAGCATCTGCAGTTCCTTGTATCCAACAATGTGATGATTTGTATGTACTCTGTAAAACTACCTATTGTAAAATTGGGCATCACGGTGGCGCAGCGGTAGAGTTGCTGCCTTACAGCACCAGTACCCGGATTCCATCCTAGCTATGGGTGCTGTCTGTACAGAGTTTGTACGTTGTCCCTGTGACCTGTGTGGGTTTACTCCAAGATCTTTGATTTCCTCCCACACTCCAGAGATGGACATGTTTGTAGGTTAATTGGCTTGATATACATGTAAATTATCCCTACTGTCTGTAGGATAGTGTCAATGTGCGAGGATTGCTGGTTGGTACGGACTCGGTAAGCCGAAGGGTTTGTTTCCACACTGTATCTCCAAACTAAAACTAAACTAAAAAAGTAATAATATGAACTGCAGTGGTGGAGTGGTTATACGACTGGAGAATCCTGAATTAATGAAGTGGAGAGAGTTGAAATCCCACCGTGGTAGCCAGGTAATTTTACATTCAGTTACAGTAAATCTGGAATAGAAAGAGAGCATCAGGAGTGGTGATTATGAAAGTACTGATTGCCATAAATATCCATTTGATTTTTTGATGACCTTTGCAGAAGGAAATGTGCCATCTTACCCAGTAGGGCAATTACACCTTAGGAACTACATTAGGTAATAGAAATGTGCACTTAACAATAGTATGATGCATTATGCAGTGAAATAGTGCTGTTGAAAAAGGGAGATGACTGTTGTGAAATTTATCTGTGATAATGGAGAATATAATGGGGTTAATGATTTGCTAACCTGCTTCACGATAAATAGAAGCAAATGTAAGTCATTTAAGAGAGTCAAGAGTGTGTAATTGTCATATGTACCGACATTGGAACATTGACATTCTGACTGCAGCAGCTTAACATACATACATACATACATACTGATACATTTAATAATCATGAAAAATCAATAGATAAATAACCGTGATACTAGTGCCAAAAAAAGGAAGACTATAGTGCAACCAAAGACATAGTCCACAGACGTTCATAGTAGCTGAGGGTGGTGTTATGTAATGTTCAAGAGCCTGATGGTTGGTGTCTAGAAGTTATTCTTGAAACTGGCTGTTCATTCATAGTAACAAAGTCTGATCTTTTAACTCATTTGTCACTTTCCTGCACAAACCCCATATCACTTGATTTCCCCATATATCCCAAAATGTTGACACTTATCTTGAATATAATCAGCAGCTGAGCTCTGTGGATCCACGCCGTAAAGATTTTTACAAATGTCTCTCCAAAGATTTGATAGATGCAAGTAACTGCATATTCTGGTTTACAAATGAAGACACAAAGTGCTGGAGTAACTCAATGGGTCAGCCAGCATCAGGTCAGCATCAAGCACTGTGTGTCCTCCAAAGATTTGATGTCTTCTGCATAAAGATATTCCTTATTTTCTGTCCAGAATGGCCACCGCCTTATTTTGAATGTTCTTGTTGTGGGCGAGAGATCTGAGCACATGAATACAGCTCTCCAAATCTATCCGTCAATCTCCTAAGAATGTGTTTGTTCCAGTATGATCATTTCTCATTCTTCTAAACTCAAGAGAACATAGAAATAAAAACAGGAAACGCTGGAAACATTCAGTGTATCAGGCAGCAGCTGTGGAAAGAAAGTGTTGATGGTTCATGTAGTCAGTAGAATTGGGAAAGAGAAAAAATAAGTTAATTTTCAGCAGCAGAGAGGATTGGAGGAGCAATGGCAAGAGCAAAGGCAATCTATCTGATTGTGTGTTCATGAGACATTTGGAATCAGATTATGCTTCTTTGCCAATATCGAAGTTGTCAGACTTGCTCAATGGGCCAGACTATACAGATCGAAAGATAGAAATTGAGCCAACATGGCAGATGGATGAGGGACAGAAATGGTCAGTTTAGATACAGACAGGACTTTTCCATAATTGTAGAATTCGATATAGACATAGATCAGAGTGGATGTAAAAATTAAAATGGACGCTTTAATTGGTCAAACATGAGTAAGGAAACCTCCTGATTAACAACACTGCATCCCTTATCTGATGAATATGTTTATTTCCTTTTACAAAACACTGCAGAGAGGACATGTAATGTACTCTGTGTGGGGGACTTCAATGTCCATCACCAGGATTGGCTTGGTGGCACCACTTTTGATGGTGCTGGCAGAATCTCTGCCACTGGGAATTAACTCGCTTAACCTTGTCCTCACCAACCTACCTGTGGTCTTGATAACATTGCATCTTGTAAAGGCAACACTTGTTCTTGTGGTGGCTATATCCCAGCCTTTATACTGAGGACATCCTTCATCTTTAACTTTCCCTTTCTGTAAATTAATTGTTGCAGCTACCACTCTATTGTCAGCATTCCTAATCCCTTTTACCTCCACATCAAATTGTGTCTGATTATACAATTGTAATGGACCTTGGGTTGTTTCACTGCATTATATGAATGTACATTGTTGTGTTTATAAATATGTCTGACTCTTGCTTCTTCAGGCCTATGGCATGAATATCAACAATGAACAGCTTGCTTCACTGGAGAAGATCACACTTGGATTTAATGATGAGGAAGTCAAGAAATATTTCACTAAACCCGACATTGATACCGTCGGTGCAATCTCAAATTACATGGAGTGGGCCTATAGTGAGGTTGGTATCATCTTCTCATTCTTCATTCATCACTTAGGTCATGGAATTTTAAATGTTTTCTTTTGGACAACAGCCATATTTAGAAATAACACCGAGTTGCAATCTGAATTTCAATCGGTTAGAAACATAGAAAATAGGTGCAGGAGTAGGACATTCGGCCCTTCGACCCAACACCGCCATTCAATATGATCATGGCTGAACATCCAAAATCAGTAGCCCATTCCTGCTTTCTCCCCATATTCCCTGATTCTGTTAGCCCTAAGAGCTATATCTAACTCTCTCTTGAAAACATTCAGTGAATTGGCCTCCACTGCCTTCCATGGCAGAGAATTCCACAGATTAACAACTCACTGGGTGAAAAAGGTTTTCCTCATTTCAGTCCTAAATGGCCTACCCCTTATTCTTAATTGCAATGGGAAAGGTTAAAAGTAATGAACCTCGTTACACTTTTTGCTTTGGTTACTAACAAGCAACAGAAAACATAATTTTCAATGTTACTCAACCAAAGCAACTTACCAAAAGACACTACTGCTGAAATTAGGGAAATTTGGGTCTTTGCTGTCTCTGGGCTAGGATGTTGCTTTGGAACTCCCACCTGTTATAGATCATGCCTGATATTATCCCATTATTTTGCTAAAGGGGGGGAAAAAAAGAACAGTGGGATCCACAGTTACTCGTTACTCCAAGAATATACCCGCACAGTTCAGAGGCATTTTGTGCAGGGATATATCTGGGTAGAATTGGTTTAAGAGGATAAATTCAGAGATCATGTGTGCTTATTAAACATCAACCTTCACTGCCATGAAGAGGAAGGTACCTGCCGTCCCTGGTTAGTGAAGTAAAGGGCAATGAACTGAAACAAATTAAGTCCCATTTACCACTCCTGATGAAAGGTCATTGACCTCAAACTTTAAACCAGCCTTATTTCCCTCTACATGATCTGTACTTCCAGTATTTTCTGGGCTGTTTTATTTAGGGCCCATTCAAAATACTGATGACAGTGAGATTCCTTTTTTTTTAAATTACAAACAATGTAAAAATGTCCTGTGATAGATTTGTATTTGAAATCTTAGATGAATGGAGTGATGATTTACAGAGCTTTTATTTCTTTCAAAGTTTTCCTCACAGGCCAAAACAATCCTGAAGAACTTCATGAATGGTCGTGCATATAGTAATCTCAGCAGCACGGAACTGGTTGGACTGGGTTACTTCATTTGCACCGTTCGTCCAGCTCAGATCAAGAACATTTCCATTCTT
Source organism: Malacoraja senta (assembly GCA_038087875.1). Classification (NCBI taxonomy): domain Eukaryota; kingdom Metazoa; phylum Chordata; class Chondrichthyes; order Rajiformes; family Rajidae; genus Malacoraja; species Malacoraja senta. The sequence continues at coordinate 13,017,398 of CM075988.1, forward strand.
TCCTACAGGTAAAAACAATTCCACAATCACCATCACCTCTGAGCTAGTCATTGAAATGATTAACAATAAAACTTGCTTGATACATGGATCAGGCTACTGCCAAAGCATTCAGTGTGACATTAGGGATTTGTTTTGTTAAAAGAGCTCTTTGCCTGTTGTCAGTTCGAAAGTTGTTGGAGGAAGTGCAGGGTGCATTCAATCAGGATAAAATCTGATCAATTTTGATGCAATTAACAGCAGAAAATAAGCCATCTAATCTGCAGAAAATATAAATACATGAGCAAGATTTTTTTTCGCCTTCCATCACAGTGAGGAATGTGGAGGAGTCACTGTGGTGGATGTTTATGTTAAAATGTATTTTGTGTGTCTTGTTGCTTTTTATTGGCATGACTGTAGGCAAATCAAATAGTAAGATTAAACGAGAACTTACCTAAGTTCGAAGTTTGATCTTTATTTTATGAGGAGTTACGTAGGTGATTACGTGAAGAACCCCGCCAGTGCGCCTGCGCGTCAATCTTCAAAGCAGCGGTGTGAAATCACAAAAAACAACAACCGAAGTAATATAGTCTCATAATAAAACGAGTAATACAAGAACTTCCATCTGACCGTTATAATAGAGGGTAGGGTCGTGGTGGGCACGTAATCACCTACGTAACTCCTCATAAAATAAAGATCAAACTTCAAACTTAGGTAAGTTCTCGTTTAATCTTACTATTTTACTTCGGAGTCACGTGAGTGACTACGTGAAGATTTTAAAGCTTTGTGATTTCATGCCGTGGATCAATCCCGGCTTCTCACTGCATAGATTGACTCGGAACGAGAATAATCAATCATGCATTCATAATAACATTTGTACCACAAATGCAGTAATTCATTTCTGCATGAATCTGAAATGAATCAGATCCCCTTTAAACCAGAGGAATTTACACAGAACTTAAAATAGTTTCTGCAAACAACCCCGCATTAACAATAGGCCGATGGTAAAAATGTTGAAACATCAACTCATTGGACCACCCGGCGGCTGCGAGGATATGGTCGACGGGGACGTCTTTTGCCCTGGCCGCCGACGTTTCTGCTGCCCTAGTCGAGTGAGACATAAAAACATAAGTGTTAATACCAGCAGCTGTTAAGACTTCTTTTATCCATCTGGAAATAGTCTGTATTGAAACTCTCGTGTGGTTTCTTGTGTGTGATCAACAACCCAGTTTCCGTATTCTCAAATTCTTTGTGACCTCAATGTATTGTAATAAATATGTCTTAATACAGAGACATGGATCATTTGGATATGCTGCTAGCATAATTTTAAATCCTGTCACACCTGGCCTAATTTACTTTAGTAGGTCATAGATATAGAATGTAACCTTGTCTTCAGTTACTTCCATACTGTCTATTTGTAATTTTCCAAGTGTTTGCACTTGTTGTGCTGTCACTCATGCCATAAGCATGAATACTTTCATACTGAGCTTGACCAAAGGTAAAGACACACTTGATGACCATTCACGAAGTAGTTTCAGTACCACACTTACATCCCAGATTGTCACGTACCTAGGTTTCGGTGGTTTGGAATTAAAGATTCCTTTCATTAGTCTGGAAACAATTGGGTGTGACCCAATTGAGTTTCTTTCTGAATCCAGAACCAAATATGAGGACAATGCACTTCTGGCTGAATTAATTGCACTACAACTCAGACCTTCATCATAATAAAGTTTTGACAGAAATTCTAAACATTTGAAATATCTGCAGTACTTTATTGCACATTCTTTTGTACACAGAACTCTTCCCATTTCTTAATATAAGAAAGGTACTGTTTTTGAGTGCTCTTCCTCCAGGCTGCCGTAAGCATGTCCACAGTATGCTCAGACAGTCCTTGTCCCAGAAAAGGCATTCTTAAAACATGCAAATCAACAAATCCAAAGATCATATAATGGATGTTGTTCCCCTGTACAGGGTGCAGCAATAAATTACTCTTATTTGGGACTTTCATCAACATTTGTGTTGTTAATTCTAATATCAATGGATACCATGGCTGTGTAGGCCAATCTGGTACTACCAATACCCTTGAAGCAGCATCTTGCCTGATTTTAAGCAAACATTGGCTTATGAGGCAGAAAGGTGGAAATATATATGAAAACATACCACCCCAATGTAGCGAGAAAGCATCAATCGCCACTGCTCCTGGATCTGGTTTCCATGAGACATATCTCGATAGCTGATGATTCAAGTCGATGTCGGTCATTCCAAATCTGATTACTATATCATTGAATACCTCTTGATTCAACATCCATTCTTTATTATCATGGAACTTTTCGTGACCTGGTGTCTGCTATCGTGTTCATTCTACCTGGTAGATAGATAGCTGAAATCCAAATGTTCTTTTCAATACACCAAGACCAAAGTTGATTTAACCATTTTGTCACATGACACCAACTTAATTCCACCCATATCATTAATATAGGCAACTACTGTTGTGTTTATTAATTTGAACTTGAACCTTCCTTTTAGTTGTGTTAGAACCATAAGCTTGGAGTCCATAGAAACCTCCTAAAAGCTCCAAATAGGTAATTCCCCATGTCTGCAGTAACACTAACTTTTCCTGATTCCATCTGCCTCCGCAGCTCCATGTTAAGTCAGTTGCACCCCATCCTAGTGCACTGGCATCAGTTTGTAATATCATGGAATGTTGTTCAATCAGCACTTTGCCTGAACTGCTTGAGACATGTAGAATCCATCACTGCAGCTTAGAAACAGCATTTGTTGTTACTTGCATGGTTCTATCAAAATGACCAGCATTTACTCTCAGTGCCTGTTCTTTGATTCTCTGCAGCTGTTGATAATGTAATGGTCCATACTGGACTGCTGGGAATCTACTAATTTTCCCAGTACTCGAGCCACCTGTTTGATTAGAGGTTTTTGCTCGTTTAACAGATTACTGCAATCTTTAATCAACTCCATCCTTTTTTCACTGGGCAAAGTAATTTGCATTTGGGCTAAATCAATTGTGAACCCCAAATAATCAATCGAGGTACATGCTTTTAACCTTGATTTCTTTGGATGAATTTAGAAACCCCCAAACTTTCAAACGTTTGATTTTATTACTGCAACCGATGCTTCTGTTGACTGTTTTGTCCTTCCTATAATCAGGACATCATCCAGGTATGCCATTAGCACATGCCCCTGGCTCTCAGCAACCCCAGAATTAATTTTAACAATTTTATGAATATTCTGGGAGGGAACGTTAACCCATTAGGCAGAGCTTTGAACTGTCCTAATTGGTTCATCCATGTAAATTTAAGATACTTCATATCTTGCAAGTGAACAGACACTGAACAAAAGGATTCAGACTTGCCAAGTCTATAATAATCCTACATCCTCCATCCTTTTTTGATCGAGGGAATATATTTGATCCAAATTGGTGAATTTGGTAGACTGATTCTTCAATAACACCTTTTATATATAGGGTTTTGAAGCACAACTTGAACCTCCATTATCGCAAAGTGGAGAGTTCTGCTAGGAACATGCTGGACAGGCAAATCATAATTTGGATTGAAATCAATTCGAAATCCTTGTATATTATTCAGAATTACCACATCTGAAGTAATCTTCCAATGTTTATAGAAGAGACGTAATCTGCCTCCAACTTTTGGACTTAATCCAGTTAGTATGTTCCCCTGAGAACCATGTCCACCTACCTCTTGAGTCATTTGAGTATTCTGAGATCCCTGGATTCTTCCGGAAGCACCACCACTGGTCCTTACTCCTGCTGCAGGCCGCCAGCTACGTCCCTGCGTTGATGAGCGACTTGGTCCTGGTCTAGGATCCGTATGACGTCTGAAAGGATATTCCTCTTTACAGACTTTGCAACCATTGATATTTTTATCAATCCTGTTTTTGCTTCATCTTCCAACTCTTTAATACGTCTCCCGAGATCCTCTCCAAAGAGTAAGTTGGGTAATTGTATATTACTTGGTTTGCAGAGTGCTGCGAATTTCGGATTCATAGTAGGCCGTATAGCACTTTCCTCAGATAATTGATCTCGAAGTGGGTGCTGCATAGCAACCCCAGTGCTTCCTGATGCAACTTCGTCATCTCTTGGCTGTTACCTGCTATTGTGGTAAAAGCAGTTATTCCAGAACCCAGCAGCATTAATATTCTCTGCAACTGATTCCAGATAATTTGGTTCACAGCTGCTGCTTTCAGCAACCCACAATTACTTGGGGTCTCCTGCTTTCTTGCAGTCTCATCCATCTCCTGCTGTTCCAGCTGATGGTAAACCAAGTAATTTATTAAGGAGGCCAGTTCTTCTCCTAATGGCTCTCCTGACCCTGACGGGGCAGCGAATCCTACTGCCAGGGGTGGAACATCTGGCAGCTGCCGTTCATCACCTTGTACAGCCTCACCGTCAGAGTCGGGTCTGAAATCTCATGACCCGTAGCACGCTCCTCATTCCTGAGGGTGCATTCCATCAGCCCTGAGCCAGGTGCTGTTAAGCTGCTTCCTGCAGCTTGGATTACAGTACACTCCTTCCTGAGTGAACTTTGCTCCAACAGCCTATGGAAAAGGCTTTCTATTTGGGCAATACGCTCGAAAGCAGTATCTAGCCCTGGAGCTACTTCCATTGCCTGGGACTCGTTGGGATTTAAACTTTGTCTTTTGCCCGACAGGCACTGACTGTGTTTTCACCAGCCCCAGGTCCACAGTCGCTATGCTCACCGCTGGCGACTGTACCGGGGTTCAGAGGCGGTTGGTCTCTAATCGCAGACTCCCGACTTTCCCGACTTCTGTCGGCTGTGTCGCTCGCCTCTTCCCCTGTCCGTTTTTTCCATGGCGTCTGTGGAAAAAATCCCCATAGACCCACAGTAAACGGACCTGGAAAACATGAAAAAAGTTTCTACTTACCTTGTAGTTGAAAAACTACAAACCACTGTAGGAGCTCTGCTCCTCACGTCCGTTTGCGTCAAGGCGTCTGACGTAATGACGCACAGGCGCACTGGCGGGGTTCTTCACGTAGTCACTCACGTGACTCCGAAGTAAAATTCATCATATGTTGCAAAACATACTTGGCTAATAAAGTATGATTATGAAGAAGCAGGGTTTTTTGCCCCCTTGAGCCTGATCTACGTATCACAAAGAGATGATGATCAATCTACCTTTCCTTTGATCTCCCGCATCAGTTGATTCCTTGACTTTCAAAATTATATAAAACCTTGGGTCTTGAAGATATTCAACAACATCTTTGCTATAATGTTTAGGATTACTTCACCACAATGGTGGTAGTGATTTAATTGCTCAGTTCATTGTCATCTGCTCATGGGCAGTAAGGACACAATAATGTAGAGACATCAGTTCTGAAGAAGGGACCTGAAATGATACCTGTCCATGTTCTCCAGGGATGCTGCCTGACCCGCTGAGTTCCTGTTGCACTTTGTGACTTTTTAAAGACTTCTAAGTCCCATGAGAGAATAAAATAGCACAGAGCTCCTTCGATACAAACTACAATGAAATTCATAGCTGACTTTCTGCTTCATCAGCGTATCTCTGTGCTAGATGGTGCAGTGTTACAAGACCAGTTATAATAGTACAGAACTGAATTACTCGCAAGAATGGTTCCATGTTCCAGTGTTTCTATACTCTAGAGCATCTGCAGTGGTAAATAAATGAGGAAAGTACAAAAAAAATGGAAAGTGTTTTAAGATTGGTGGAACTCATTAATTTCATTTGCACATTCACATCACACCAATTAACTTATGTGTTGGATTTATTTATATTTTTAGAATTGCCGAGCGTAGATTTTGCTTAACTGTTTCCCTTAATGAAAATCATCTGTATCGACCGTGGTAGACAAAAACATACTCACAGATTGTTTTTCTTGTATTCCACAGATCTGCAGCCAGGGATATTGGGAACATAAAATGTCTGAAATTAGAGCCACTCACTGCTTTGAAGGTCAAAGCAGTCCAGACGTTTTCCAATATAAAAAGCTGGACTGGAGCACAGCTACAGGAGATAGGAGTCGTTGCAGGTAATAACTATGTCAAAGATGATATGATTTATTATAAAGAAATGGAATGTTTGGCCCAACAGTTCCTTTTCCATATGCTCCACCCTCTGACAAGTAAATGTTACTGATCCATCCCACACGTCCTCATAGCCATTTTTCTATCTTCCACCTTTCCAGTTTAATCTTCAGTACTGACAGTTCCTGTCGCTTCCACTAACTATGGACATTAATTCTACGGTCCCGTACCTCTTGTTCACTGGAGCTTCACTTTTGGCCAGGGAGTAATTTCACAGAACTGGCAGGAACGATTAAGCTTCAAGCACTCCAGTAAAAAGTTAGCGGGGGAATTAGTCAATAGATAGCTTCCCTACCTCACAAAACAAGTGACCCATCATTCTATGAACTGTAAAAGTGGGTAAGCTACAGCACTGCAAATGCTGGAAGTAATTTAATTATCAGATCATGAGCAAACCTTGTTCCTATTCTCTTCGTAGCTGGGTTGACTGCAGAAGAAGTACCCGAGCTGAGCACAGCTGCTGTTTCGTTCCTGACACCAGATGCTGTCTCCTACTTCCCACCTAACGTTTTTTCGGCAAGTATCTTCATCATATCCTTTCTAAGGGAAACAGGATAATTGAAAAATCTAAACAAATAGGAAGTGTGTGAAAATGTGACTCTCTCTAAACAAGGTTGAGAAACACTTTCCTTTTAGTGCGCTTTGAAACACATTGGGATCTATTTTATGGGACTGACTGGCTGCTTAGTCGACCATTGAGTAGGGACCCGACCATTTCAAGATCTTGGCCTTGATGAAATCACGGAGTTGAGTTGTGGAGCAGCAAGTGGGCATCCTGGACAACTCAATGTTTGAGGCCTCAAGACAGTCCGGGACAACCACATGAAAGTGAACTTGTGAGGGAAGGAGTTACAAATTGTGTGATTTATTTTCTTTTGTTGGGGTTCCTTGGTTCCATTGACCAGGAAAATACCGATGGCCCTCATTTTGTCAATTCTAATCCGTTACCATCTAAAAATGGCATTCAAGATACCATTTACCTCTTAAAATGGAATGGCAGAAACCAATAAATGTAGTAAGATTAACAGGTCACCATTTCACAAATGCACAATTTTTACCTTTGCTGAAGTGAAATTTCTCTCCTTTTATTTATAAATAGAAGTATTCTCAGAGATGGTGTTGCCTGCCATTTTTTTGTGTATTATGATATAGGGGACCTCTTGATTCACCACCCACTCCACCAACTGTACAGCCATTGATCCACACCTCTCCCCAAAGAACCAAGGTAGTGCTGTTGCAATGAAGAAAAAAATGCATAGGGCTGTAATGAAGAAACATGCAGTCAATCCTTTCCTCTAGGTGTTTTTCCATATGTTCCACCAAAATTAATAAAATAAATCAGGTGCAGGAAATCTATCTCACTGGTTTTTCCTTTGGTTGGCAATGACAGAGGTACCCAGGCTTTTCCACAAACTAACAGTAACTGAAACTCTCCTACTTAGGTTAGATATAGGTCAAGGTACTGTTCAAGCTTGCATTTTGCTATAGTAATATTTTGCAAGTTTATTACAAATGGGGACAGATTAATCCAAAATTGTCTTTACCAACTCAATTATAGATTAAAAAATGTTGCTCTGATTTTACTGACGGAAATGTCTGTTCTCCCATCAACCCAGGCTATGTCTTCAGAGCAGTTGAGGAACTTGGGGCCAGAAAACTATGGTGCTGTAACTAAAGCACAGAAAGCAGCATTGTCAGTGATGCAGTTGAATGCCTTGAATGAAAATATTGGAAGCACACGAACCACGAGTGGTGCAGGTGAGCAGTGCAATTAGAATTGTCTCAATGTTTAGAAAGAGTTTTTTTATTTGCAAGGAGCAGAGTTTGATTATAAACCCCAATCGGCCTCTGCCCATAATTGGGCTTTTCTGAACAGCACAGCAATGAAATTATGGACTGAACTTGCGTTACTTCTAAAATGAGATGGAAAAAAAGCGAGCATTCCAACCCTACATTATTTAGTTTAGTTCAGTTTAGAGATACAGCGCGGAAACTGACCCTTCAACGCACCAAGACTGCACCGACCAGTGATCCCCGTACACTAGCATTATCCTACACACACTAGAGACAATTTTCAATTGATAGAAGCCATTTAGCCTACAAACCTGTACGTCTTTGGAGTGTGGAAGAAAACCGGAGCTCCCAGAGAAAACCCACGCAGGTCATGGGAGAACGTGCAAACTCCATACAGGCAAGCACTCATAGTCAGGAGTAAATCCAGGTCTCTGGCACTGTAAGGCAGCAACTCTACCGCTGTGCCACCATGCCGCCACCGTGCTGGCCACTGTTAAGCAATGTTACAATACTCCAAGAGCCTTGCCTGACTAATAGTCCATTCTCTTTGCAGCTGTGCCTTTCAGTATAGATTTATGCATTTGTATTTCTTGACAGTTGCTTGTAAATATTGCAGAGTACTAGGATGCTGCAGCTAAGTAGCCATGTTTAAAGAGCTGTCTCTAAATATCAAAACCTTTAAGTGACTGAGAATGTAAATGGGCAGGATAGATTTAAGTTAAAAGCTAGCATAAGGTAACACTTTGCTCGCCGTGCATTTTGATATCCATGCAGTTCTGGTGGACACTCTGGCCATTATGATCGTTAAACCTTCATTAAAATGAATGACTAAAAACTTCAAGTTATGAATGTTTCATTAAATAAGAGACAGATTTTTAAAGCTGCACATGCTCTTTAAGGCACTTTGAAGTCTAAGTATTCCTTTGAGTGTGTCAGATGCCCTTAGTCAGAACATATTAATGCACGTTTTCTAGACTTCAGTCATCAAGCTCCAGTTGAGGGAAGACGCTTATGAAGCTAATGTTTGGAAGGCAAGCTGCAAGTTGTTATTGACTGTCGTACAGAGATCCAAACAATTTACAGGCCAGTCCTTTATGTGTGAAATGTGCATTGTAGCGATGCCCCTTGAAAAGCAGAGACAGACTTTGCTTCAACCTGTTTCTTTTTTGAAAATATGCATAGCTGGAGATGGGATTTCAATCATTGAATTGCCACCTCTTCCCATGCATCTAATGTGATCTGATTGCAATTGAAAGAAAGAGACAAGGCAAGGGCAACGTACTTATTTCACCCATTACTTAGACATCATTAAAGGAATGCACATGCACATCAGAACTGAGCTCAGCGCATGTAAGAAAAGAAAAGCCTTTTTTTGATGTTCAGCCGTTTTTGTAGTATGAAATAACAACTAAATTATGTTGATATTTTATAACAAAACTTTTCATTTTGTAAATTGCATTGCTGTTTTTAAATTCAAAACGGCTTCATCCGTAATATATATTTAATACAATTATTAATACATTTTTTATATTCATCCATTCTCTAACAATGTGTCAATGCCACTCATGTTCCCATCTTAAAACACCATGAAGATTTTGAGGGGTTTTACACAAGGCCCGGCCATCAGTTTACAGTGGCTGCAAGTCTCTCCCTTTTGATCCTTCCCCACAGAGCCTTTGCAAAAGTCACTCCATGTATCAATACATTCCCCGCCACATACTCCCCCACCTTGGCATTGTTAAAATGTAAACCATTAAGTAAACCGACACAAATTAAAGCTTTATTCTTCTAAGGTAGCCATGTCCCAACCTGCTTGTCCTCTCTGCTCATTTTACAGTAAAGGTTGATAAATGATTGCAGAATATACATAATTGCTTTGGAATTTGTGCCCAATTGGCATTGCTAAACCATTATATGATTGCAGCAGGGCTTGGCACCGTGTCCAAAATGTACATCTTTTGAGCTCAATGGAACTGAATTTTGGAACGGGACTCTGAATGCTGTCAGCGGCAGGCAACATGCCCATTGCTACAGTACCAACCATGCAATAATTTCCATGCAAAGCTATTTTTAGAATTGGAGTTATTAATACCTTGTTTTTTCCCCCAAAAAATATGTGCATAGCGATGTGTAGCAAAGAATTGCAGATGCTGGTTTAAACCAAAGATAGACACAAAATGCTGGAGTAAATCAGCGGGACAGGCAGCATCTCTGGAGAGAAGGAATGGGTGACGTTTCGGGTCGAGACCGTTCTTCAGACTGATGTCAGGGGAGGGGCGGTACAGAGATAGAATGTAGTCAGAAAGTGTGCATAGAGATGCTGCTCTGCATTTCCATTGTTTTTTAGACTCTTATGTTTTCAGGTGACATTGCTAGTGTCATTTTATTTCAGAGCTACTTTTGCCGTGTAAATCTCATCCACAATCTCCACATCGAGCAGTAAATGCACTTCTGACAAGTGTTAATATCACAAATGCGGCAAATACCAAAAACATAAATTAGACACTCACATTGCAATGCTTGTCCACAAGATTAATGTGCTCTTCATAATGATTTTACTTGTATAAAGCCATTTACCTTTCCTTGTTTATTTTTAAATTAATATCCCAGTTAGCTGAATGGAAACAGATTGTGGTGGTATCAGGCAGGGTAATAAAGTCAGTCACCTTATTTGCAACAAAATGGAAATTGATTAGTCTGGTTTATTCTGCAAATATTAAGTATTAAAATGTTATTACAGACAAGCCCACGCTTTTCCTTCAAACTTAATGCTCTGGTTTTTTTTGTTTCCAATCAGGCACTATTTACTGGAATCCTGTGATCATGTTGACCCTTCTGGTTCTCAGCTTGACCGTGGCACTCCATTAACTTGTGAATTGAAGAACTGGAAAAGTTTCAGTTGCTCGGCAAAGCATGAAGAAAAACAACACATACAATCACCCATTGAAATTTCAGGTTAAATTTACAAACTGCGAGATAATTGGATCACCTTGAAAAATGTTGCCGGGCAAGAGATGGAATTTCTCCCGTAATCTACCAAAAATGAACATATTGAATAACACAACCTGTGAGCAACACCAAATTAATTCTAAACCGCTCTGCTCGAACCTTGCAAGAAATGAAAACTATTGAAGGGAAATGGTGCATTCTAGTTAATGCATTCAACATGCGATATGCAGGATATTTTGTATTTGCAGCAAGTGCATTATAATCAGTGGATATTAAAATAAAAACATAGGAATGGAACCACCCAAAGTTCATGGTCATTGTTGGACAGAGTGCATTATCTAAATAGGAAATTAATGCCATTTAATCCGGGTGAATTCCTCAACTAATTTTTATTGCCTGAAGGATTTGAATAACCATTTCTTTCACCCTTGTGTTTTTTTCCACTAAATGGCTGGATGTTTTTATTCTCTCTGTTTGGTTTTGTTTTCAAGAGAGAACACAACACTGTTGTGCTGGGACAGGGATAAAGTTGTGTATGCTGGGGGAAAGAGGGTGGGTGTGGCTGATGGGGGAAACACTGATGTCTAATCAGAATGTCTAATCTATAATAGACACAAGATGCTGGAGTAACTCAGCGGGACAGGCAGCATCTCTGGAGAGAGGGAATGGGTGACGTGTCGAGACCATTCTCGATCTGCCGCCTATGTCTAATCTATAGATCGTGCATCTAGAGAAAGCTTGATAGATCACCTGTCCAATGTTACCCTGAATTTTGCAACAATCTAAAACTATCAGAATGTATTTTTAATGTTTGTTTTATATGAGGTTAGCCTGTGTATGCATGTATGGTGAAGACGGATTTTCTCCATTGATTAAATGAAAATAAATCTGACCCTTATGAAGCTTGGATTGCGTGATTCAGATAAAAGTTGAACATGTTATTTAGCATTGTTTGATAGGCTGACGGGGAAGTAAATGTAGATTTAGTAATTTTAGTTCTTCACTCTACCTGCCTACCAAAGAGGTCCAGTCTCACCACTGGCTATGCCACCTGTGTGCCATTTATTCCACTTTAATGTCTAGAGCATTCTCAACGGAATAGAATGTATCATCTATCCTGTGCAGTCTAGCAAGTCCTGTTGCCACGTATGGTGAATTTGTATAATGGCATGCTATCTGGTATTTGGCACATATTAGCCTAATTTAAATAGCTGGTGAAAATCTTTATCAAAATACCAGACAAAGGATTGATATATAAAACATTTGATTTTCAGCCAGTCATCCAGCCACTAAAAAATTCAACCACCATTATGTTGCTAAATAATGAAAATCCAGGTAAATGCTTATAATGTTAATTATAATGCAAAATGACAACATTGATAAGAGCAGATTGCACCAGGATAATCTTTTCTTAAAACAATGTAGACTGTGCTTTCAATGTAGGTTTAGGTAAGGAGCACAATTCACAAGTGGTGACTCCTAAGGGCTAAATAAATTTGTATATTAATTTTCACTCGTGTGTGTGTTTGCAGAACGTGTTTTATGCCTAGACAGAGGACGTTATTTTTTAAATGGCCTGAATGAAATGTTTATTTAGTTTGATATTTGTGTATATAAATGACCAAAGGCCTAGTGTCTGCTCAATAATGGATTCTTGTTTAAACCTTCAGTCTAAGGAAGTAATTGTTTACCTTAACCTTTGAAGTGGAGCTACTTTTGGCCTTTTGTCGGCTTAATGCTTATAGATAAAAATAATTTCAAAAAGACAGGAAAATATTGAATTGGATTTTTCCAGGTCATATATTTTGTGACATCAGGAAAGTATTCAAGCATAATCACTGAAGACTATTGGCTACTTTCATCAGTAATAGTGATTAGAAAGTGAATGTCTAAATACAGCATTTGGCCTTAACAAACTTTGTATCAAATGCTTGTCGTTCATCTGAGTGGATTGGATATACTTATTTATGTTGATAAATGTTGATTAATTCAGAGGCAAGTTAAATCATATAAAATATTAAGAAAAAAAACGATCAGACAAATCTTAACCAGAAAATATTTAAACATGACCATATTATTTCATATACTTAAGCAGAAGTTCTTTATTGTATATGTGCCACTCCTTTGTCATAGTATTGTTTAATAACAGTAATTGGGATAACAAAGTCTGTTGAACAAATTATGAGATATTATTGCATAAAATCTTTTCAACTCTTAATTTCATGGGCCACGCACATTGCTTAATGTTTTTATTCAATTGTGATCAAAAGTACATTTGTGTCTTCTAAAAAATAAAGATTTGGACATGAAGATTATAATTATCCTCTGCTGTAATTATTGCTGGTATAACAGTTATTCAATTTGCTTGCTAAATCAATACTGAAGTGACTGTTGATGAATTAGTTCCTCATGACCTTGTTGCTTTGCTGTTTGTTCATTATTTGCAGGTTTTCTAATTGTCATCCAATTGATTTTGTTTTTTATTGGATTCTCAGGAGATCAAAGTTGTGTTCTTGTAAACTTTCAGCCATAATAAAGGCAAGTGGTCAGAAGCGCAATTGTGAGATGCCAAGGAAGAATTGCGTTGAAGTTTTGGTAGAATTTGAATGGCTCTGGACGGCACAGTGGCGCAGTGGTGGAGTTGCTGCCTGGCAGCACCAGAGACCCGGGTTCAATCCTGACCTCTGGTGCTGTCTGTGTGGAGTTTACACGTTCTCCATGTGAGCGCATGGTTTTCCTCTGGGTGCTCCAGTTTCCCCCCCCCTGTGGGTTTGGAGGTTAATTGGCCCTCTGTAAGTTGCACCCTAGGATGTAGGATAGAACTAGTGTATGAGCGATCACTGGTCGACATGGACTTGGAGGGCCGAAGGGCCTGTTTCCACGCTGTATCTCGAACTAAACTAAACTAAACTCTGTGCTGGTTAAAAGATTTGGAAGGAGCTGTTGACCTTAAAATGATAGCCTCCTTTTATATATTTTATCTTTCACTTAAGTTGTTGTTGACAATGTGAGCATATGAGTGGGAAGGTATTGTCAAGAATAAATCATGAATATGAATTAGTAGAATGTGTGGGAGTAGTGTGTTTTGTATCTGAACATTAGCATGAATTACACAGAGGTTAGGTGAATACAGTCAGAGTATAAGAGAACATAATTATGAATAATTTAAAAGGGAGAGTGAACCATTACAAATGGATAAAAGAGAAATTTTAGCAGCTGGGACTACAAGCAAGTGATGGCCACCTGTGGCTTTTCAAATGAGACTAGCAGATAAATCGGGTACCTTCTTTGTTGCTGTATGCTTTATCTGCTTTCTTGCACTTTAGATAAAGAAAAAAATGCTTAAGAGTAAAGCTTGTTATGGAAAATGAAACCACATTTCTTGCAAATCAAAGAAACCGCAGATGCTGGAAATTTGAAAAACAATCCTAAGGAAATCTCTCCACAGGTCAGGCAGCATGTGTGGAAAGCAAACATAGAACAGTGCAGCACAGGATGTAAGTAACAGTTAATGTTTCAAGCAGAGGAACTTTCAGAACTTTGGAGGAGAGAAAATAACATTTTGTATAGTTTAGGAAAGAACTGCAGATGCTGGTTTAAATTGAAGGTAGACTCTAAATGCTGGAGTAACTCAGCGGGACAGGCAGCATCTCTGGAGAGAAGGAATGGGTGACGTTTCGGGTCGAGACCCTTCTTCAGACATTTAGTGACTACCTTCAGTTTAGTTTAGATTATTTAAGAGATACAGCGCAGAAACAGGTCCTTCGGCCCACCGAGTCCGCACCGAGCGATTCCCACACATTAACACTATCCTACACACACTAGGAACAATTTACACTTATACCAAGCCAATTAACCTACAAACCTGTACGTCTTTGGAGTGTGGGAGGAAACCGAAAATCTCAGAGAAAACCCACATGGTCATGGGGTGGGATATGTACTCCATAAAGACAGCACCCGTAGTCGGGATCGAACCCGGGTCTCCAGTGCTGCAAGCGCTGTAAGGCAACAACTCTACCGCTGTGCCACCCAAACGGCATGATGCGCAAACCTATGGAAGGTAGGGTCTACAAGAATGTGGAAGACAAGAAAGATTGTGACAACAAATTTACTGAGCAACAAAGGGTAGCATTGGAAAAAGTATAAATAGGAGAATGCACATAAATGTGAAATTACCAGCAGAAGTGAGAAGGGGGAAGGAATTCTGTAATAATAATGGTGAGGCAAGAGACATGAACAGCCTCACAGAGGCCTTTTAATTTCTGATCCTCTGAATTCCTCAGCTTTCCTAACAGCTGTGTACTTCAGCAATAATAACACCATGGTGTTTGGCTTCATTGTCCATCTCTTTGCTGTCTCTTTCACAGAGCCTTATACTCCTTCATATAAAGTATCAGAGTAATCGCAAGTTTCATCCTGTGTTGGTTATTGATGTACCACCTGCTAAAAATCCTTAAATCATTTGCAGACATCGTTGTCTGTATTCTTTGGTTATAAAACAGAAATTGGAGTAAAATATTTTTCTAGAACATTAAACAGTATAGCGCAGGGACAGGCACTTCTGCTCACAATGTCTATGCAGAACATGATGCCAATTTTTACTCATCCCTTCCTGTTGCTCGATCCATATCCCTCCATTCCCTGCATACCCACGTGCTTATCTGAACGTCTCTTAAATTTTACTATTTTCTCTGCTTCCACCACCTCACCTGGTAGCCCGTTCCATGCATTTACCACTCTCTCCATTAAAGATACGTCCCGCAAATTACCTTCTAAATTTACCTCATCTCCACTTTTCTGTTCACTAATTGGCTCCGTTAACTCTCCCCATGCTCCTCTTCTCCTCAAGGTACTTGCAGTTGGCTGGGACAGTTCCACAGACACTTGATACTTTCCATAACATCCCCCCTGGCCATTATTCTTGCGCATGGCTTGACAGTAACTGTCAGTATGCTATTCAACCGTGGAGAAGCATCACTACTGAGGCAGCACTTGTCGTCAGTCAATGTCTGCACATGCACGCTGTGGCTGTGATGAGGAATGAAATATCAATGCTGAAGTGGAATGAATGAGTTATTGCCTACGTCAGTGGCTATAGAACTTGCATCACATGGATCCTGTTCAACAGAAGGTTTATGTGATGGAACTGGTCCCTACATACACATATTTCTAAATGACTAATACTGCAAACTCCCAAATCAGGTGTATTGCAGCAGATGGTAAAATTTAAGTCATCTAAAGCCACACCTACAATCCCTGTTAATATTAGTACTGCACCTACTGACTTGTGGCAGAGAGGCATGCACTGCGGACGATCTCCACAGAGGCACAGATGTGGCATTGGCTGTGGCAGAACTTCATCTGTCACACGAGCGAACAAAAGTATTGCACCAACACGTTGTATATCAAGAACATAATAATTGACTTGAATTGACGGGTGACTTTTCAGTCACTTACACTTGTGGGGATAGATTAAGGTATTTGCCTGAGGCATGAAGAGTTTGACAATGGGGCTTTTTCCAATTATTTAATCCTTGGGCTCCACCATTTCTTTGCCTCACATCCTTCTCATAATTACCCCACCCTAATCCACTATCCTTATTGTAAACAAAAGACGTCAACCTTTAAACTGAAGACACATACCCTAAAGCCATTTGTTTCAGTTCAAATTGCATAATTTCAGGTCAATTTATTTGTCTAGGCCTGAAAATGCTTTGTAACTTGCATGTTCCATAATTAAATACTGAATGCAGGAAGACTCCAGAGTGGGAGGAAAATGGATCACAATCGCCTGGAGAAAATGTGTTCATTAAAGAAATACAATTACGAGAAATCTCCTTCCAGGTTCCACAGTGAAAAATCAGTGAGCAACAAAGAGTTCCCCTGTGGGGTTTTCTTAATGTAATAGAGGAAGTATTTTCCTACTGAATCAAACACTCTATTTCTTTTTGCAGTTGAAAGAGTTTTTTGCAGCAACAAACAAGATTATTATGTGAAAGGTTGAGATGGTGACACACCTGCTTGAAAGTTTGGTTTTAACTTGTCATTTTAAACCTGATTGTTGTTTTAAACTTGCCTCAAAATAATAAAACAGATGTTGATAAGGCTAGCCATTAACTTTCCCAAGAATGGTGGTGTATGTAGCCAGCACACACAACATGCACTTGTGCACACGCACACATACCCATGCGCCAATACACACACATGTCCACATTCACACCTGCTCACACATGCCCACACACAGCACAAACCCATGCATGTGTGATACACGCTCACGCGTGGGCATTCTCACGACACATACATGCACGCACAACACTCTTCCACTGTAAATACAGATACATTAAACCCCCTCTAAATGCCACTCTGATCCCAATCACTGGCAGACAGGCCAGGAGGAGCTGAAGACCAGCACCACAGACACCACCTGGGTGTGGGGAAAATACAGGCTCCCCCTCCCCACTGGGCTTCCCTTTGTGGATTTGGCAAGACCGCCAGTGCCTCCTCACTTGCCCACACATGATGAGGGACTGTGCTCCCACATGGAGTGCAAGGACTGTGCAGCTGGGACAAGCCCGAGGCCATAGTCTTTCCTCACCAGACGATGAGGTACTGCGCTTCCACAAGGACCTGCACCTTCTCCTCCTTTACTGTAAGTAAACCTTTGCACATGAATTCACCCTACAAGTGTGTCAGTGTAGTTATTGTCCCCACACCACAGTATGGAGCTGGCTAGTTGATCACTCATGAAGAGGATGCTTTGACTTTTGGATGTGATTCTGGATGTCCCAGGGGAGAAGGTCTAAGTTGTGCTGCATTCAAAGGTGAAAATAAGCCAATCTGACCATCCCAGATCTCCTGTAGTTGCTGGTGTGGTGCAGCCTGGCCTTGTAACTCGCACCCATTTCTCTGACAGATTATGCGTGAATCCAGCAAAATGCTCTTAAATGAGGACTCCATTTTGATTGGTGACATCTTTGAACCTTTCTCTTTAACATCTCAGAAAATGTGGAAGGAACTATTGGTGTGAGTGAAATATTGATAAAATATCTTAGGAAGTCTCAAAAAATTTTGTTCGCACAAATGAGTGGTGAAAGCTAATCTGAGCATAGGTAGCTGGCTATTGTTAGGATGGCTTGTGAGTTTAAGATCTCGTCACTGTGGTAACTTCAATTGGCTCCAGTAGATTATTTGTCAATGTTGGTTAGTGCTTTCCATATGGTTTGTCCATTTCTGGTGCAGGCCGTGGCTTCTTTATTAAGGTGATATCTTATCTGAAAAGTGATCCAAATCAGTACTGGAATTCAAGACCTGATGTTGGCGACTCAATATCACTTCAAGTACCTGGAAGAGATTTCGCCCAGAAGATTTCAAATCTTGAAATGCGATACTGCAGTGAAGTTAAGTCTGCATGTGACAGAGAATTAGTCAGGTCGAGCGAGATCTCTGAGTTGACTTTTATTGCCAAGTAAAGGCCTGGCAGTAAACATCAATGAAAATAAGAGCTCTGAATGAGATGTCCTCGAAAACAAATGCAGGGTGAAATTTAGTTTAACATGAATTGAATGGAAGTAATGGAAAAGTCACCTAGAGGAATGCAACCTGCCGGAGAAGTTAAGTTGTGCTGCCCTTTATGATTAAATCCAGAGACAAATGAAAGTTACCATCAGGAGACCACAGGCATTGTAAGTAGAATACATTTTGATGTATAGTTTAATTTAAGGTGAAGGTGTTATTATTGCAATTGAATATTCTCCTTTTCCATAATGGTCCCCGAAGAAGATGTAGGAGAGAAAAATAAATTAATCTACTCCATTTGTGAAATGGGACCTGCACAGTTTGAAACATTTGGTTCATGTCTTCTGAAAGTATATTTTTAATGTGTGCAAGGTAACTCTTATCCAGGGGGGAATTGCAGCCAGAGATCAAATGATAAGACATGAAAACCGACAAAGTTTCTTGAAGAGACTACTTACAGAACAAATCAGAAACTTTTTTTAGCATAGGCATCTCACATTTTCAATAACCCAGGTTCACTCCTGACCTTGAGTGTTGTCCGTGAAGTTTACACATTCTCCGTGTGATCCTACAAGTTTCTGCTGGGTGCCCAAGTAGCAAAGGCATGCAGGTTGGTAGGTTATTGTAAATTAGCCGTGGTGTAATGGGTGACAGGAAAATCATTGGGGAGGTTTGATGAGGTTGTGAGAGGAAAATAAAGAGGATAAGTGTTGATGGGTGCTTGATGGTCGGCACAGATACAATGGGCTGAACTATGTGGTCCTGCAATATATTACTGTTAGTCTGTGACTCTGTTTATTTGATATTTGTTGAAAAATGGGTCAGAATTACAAATGAACCAATGGCAAGTTTTTTTAAATTTAGTTGGCCCCAACAAACTTTTTGAAATCAAAAGAGCTGAGAATTTAAATAAATTAAGGGATATAAAACAAATTAGAAATCTGAAATAAAATGGAAAATGCTGGATGTTATTAGTAGGTAATTAACATGTATGGAGAGAGAAAGATCATTTGTTCCGATGAAGATATTTTACCCGCTATATGTTCTCTTTTTGTCATTCCAGAGAGGATGCCTGACCTGAAAAATATTTAATGTATTTTCTTCTTCTATTATAAAAACCATGTGAGTTTTCACAAGCTAATCTAATGGTAACAAGTCTTAAAATGAGTTTTCAGTTATGAGTCAGGCATGCAGAAAATTATTATTGTTCTGGTTATCTTTGAGTCCTCCTTGCAGTGCTAACCATGTGATTGTGAAGAATTCAAAATGAATGCTTTCGACAAAAATATTTGCCCTTTGCTGATCTCCAAATGAGCTGCATGGCGGTGCAGCAGTTAGTGCTGCTGTCTGACAGCTCCTGGCTTAGATTCTGGTCTGGAGTTTCTCAGTGACCATGTGGGGTGCTGCTTATTGTTCTAGTCCCCCCCCACTTCTTGAAGGCAGTTCTCATATTCACATCCAAAATGCTGATTTGGCCCATTGTGTTTATTCTGGCAATTCCATTCCTTCACTTGTTTCCTTGTAACCTCTTTTCTCACATATCCATCAAACTGTCCCTCACTATCCAGTTCTCCTGCAATTCACCTACACAGGGATAATTTGCACTGGCCAATTACCTACTATCGAGCAAATGTTTGGGACCGTGAGACAGCTGCAGTGCCTACTGTGCTACCCATGTTCATTGGACTCTGTAACCCTTTTCTTAATGTTCGAAGTGGCAAAGGGAAGTTGCTGGGCATTGAAGGTTTACATTCTTCTTAATTTCCAATCAGCTAATTGAGAAAGATTTAATAGGAATCTGGGGGCCAACTTTTTCACACAGTGGAGTGAGTATATGGAACTAACTGCCAGAGGAAACAGTTAAGGCAGGTACAATAACAACATTTATGACAACAACAATGGGCAAATTAATGGAAAGGATACTTAGAGATAATATATATAAGCATCTGGATAAGCAGGGTCTGATTAGGAACAGTCAACATGGATTTGTGCCTGGAAGGTCATGTTTGACTAATCTTCTAGAATTTTTCGAAGAGGTTACTATGGAAATTGATGAGGGTAAAGCAGTGGATGTTGTCTATATGGACTTCAGTAAGGCCTTTGACATGGTTCCTCATGGAAGGTTGGTTAACAAGATTCAATTGTTGGGTATTAATGGTGGAGTAGCAAGATGGATTCAACAGTGGCTGAATGGGAGTTGCCAGAGAGTAATGGTGGATGGCTGTTTGTCAGGTTGGAGGCCGGTGACTAGTGGGGTGCCTCAGGGGTCTGTGTTGGGTCCACTGTTGTTTGTCATGTACATCAATGATCTGGATGATGGTATTTTAAATTGGATTAGTAAGTATGCAGATGATACTAAGATAGGTGGTGTTGTGGATAATGAAGTAGATTTTCAAAGTCTACAGAGAGATTTAGGCCATTTGGAAGAGTGGGCTGAAAGATGGCAGACGGAGTTTAATGCTGATAAATGTGAGGTGCTACATCTCGGCAGGACAAATCAAAATAGGACGTACATGGTAAATGGTAGCGAATTGAGGAATGCAGTTGAACAGAGGGATCTAGGAATAACTGTGCATAGTTCCCTGAAGGTGGAATCTCATGTAGATAGGGTAGTAAAGAAAGCTTTTGGTGTGCTGGCCTTTATAAATCAGAGCATTGAATATAGAAGTTGGGATGTAATGTTAAAATTGTACAAGGCATTGGTGAGGCCAATTCTGGGGTATGGAGTACAATTTTGGTCGCCTAATTATAGGAAGGATGTCAACAAAATAGAGAGAGTACAGAGGAGATTTACTAGAATGTTGCCTGGGTTTCAGCAACTAAGTTACAGAGAAAGGTTGAACAAGTTAGGTCTTTATTCTTTGGAGCGCAGAAGGTTAAGGGGGGACTTGATAGAAGTCTTTAAAATGATGAGCGGGTTAGACAGAGTTGACGTGGATAAGCTTTTCCCATTGATAGTAGGGAAGATTCAAACAAGGGGACATGACTTGAGAATTAAGGGACAGAAGTTCAGGGGTAACACTAGGGGGACCTTCTTTACTCAGAGAGTGGTAGCTGTGTGGAATGAGCTTCCAGTGGAAGTGGTGGAGGCAGGTTCGATTTTATCCTTTAAAAATAGATTGGATGGGCATATGGACGGGAAAGGAATGGAGGGATATGGTCTGAGTGCAGGTAGATGGGACTAGGGGGAAGGAATAAGGAAAAGAGGAAAAAAAACTGTTCGGCACGGACTTGAAGGGCCGACATGGCCTGTTTCCGTGCTGTAATGGTTATATGGTTATATGGTTATATGGTTATTTAAAATACATTTATAATTACAAGGATAGGAGTAGTTTTGAGGGATGTGGGGTAAACAAGAGACTAGCTTAGATGAGGCATCTTGGTTAGCATGGACAAGTTGAGGCAAATGGACTGTTTCCATTCTGTATGACTCCATGACTATCCAGGAATGGGGCAGATTGCTCTGCTGTGAGCTGTTTATGATCTTTTGGGTCAAAAGGTCTCATTTTTTGTCATAATAAAGAAGATAATAAAAATTCTAATCAGGGGATTTTGTGTTGTCAAAATTATGAAAGATTGTCTTTGTTGCTTAAGGATAATGTGTTTACTTTGGGGAAGCAAAACAGCATAATTTTTTCAATAATCAATTATTTTCTGTCTCTTTCAAATTACTCACAAAGGTTAATAATGAATTATCTGACAAAGGTTCAGGCACAATCAATAATTCAATACAGATGGAGACAAACCAGAGAGAGATTTCAGGGTAAGAAGAATGGTGAAACTATTACTACTATAAAGAAAGTTTAAATTAAAACGTATGCAAAATATTAAAAGAAAAATTGCAGAGAAATGTGCTATCCATTAAGGAAGAAACTTTATAGGAATAATTAGATGTGGGGGAACTGCGGATGCTGAAATCTGGAGCAAGAAACAAACTGCCGGAGGAAATCAAAGCCTCGTGCCGCATCTGTAAGGGAAATGGACATTTATTTTTCTGTCTATTTCCCTCCACAGACGCTGCCTGTTCTGCTGAGTTTTTTTACAGCTATATATTTTTTGCTCCAAATAATATGACATGGATGGACTGGAGAATCTGGGGTTGTTCTTTCTGAAATGGAGGAGGTCAAGAGGGGGGTCTGATCGGGGTATTTAAAATTGTGAATGGCCTGGACAGAATAGATAGAAGGGAATCTGTTCTCTTTGCTGAAGGGGCCAAGAAACGGAGGACAAAGAATGAAATTGATTGGCAAAAAAAAGGGACTTGAGAAATTATGATTTTATGCATAGGAATCCGGAATGCATTGCAAAGTTAGTAACAGATAGTGTTTCAACGATGCTATTGAAAGAAGATGGAGAAACACTTGAAAGGAAAGAATCTTGAGGGCTCGGGTGAGAAGGCAGGGTAGTGGGAGCAGCTGGGTTGCTTTTACATATGGATATGATGGACAATAGGATATGGATTCAATCAGTTGCAAGTGCAGCACTTAACTTCAGGAAAGTGTCAGAACAAGCACCACAGCCCCATGTAATCACGTAGATGGAATTGACACATGGCTCTTGTGCGGTAACTCTGGAGATTTTCTCATATTAAGCCCTTTGTGTGTGCAACTTGTTATTCTTACCTATGATTGGAATGCTAATCTTCCATTTGCAGAGCCTCGGTGAGCTCAAAGCCAAAAGTAATGCACGGATAACACACAAAGGTTGGTGAGATGGGGAGGAAAGCAAGTTTCCAGGCGAATTGTAAATGAAAATATCGCCAACAGAATTATTTCTCCCTCCAGCATTACAGAAAAAAAATCAACCCAGATAATAACAATATTAATCCCAATTAACAACTTTTAAACTCTGATGCTCAACATTGTAAGGAAGATACTGAAATTTCAATAAAGCAAAACCAAGAAAGCATGTGTGATTTTTAGAGCAGAATCCAATTATACTTTTGTGCCTGAGAAAATATGTGATGAGTTTTTTTAAAAAAGGAAATGTTAACTGCTTTCTTTGAATTGCACGAATCATTTAAAAGGGAAATAATGAGCATTAATGGACGAGTTGACTTTTGCAGAAATTGTTCGAAATAAATCTTTTTTTAATTTTAATGTTGCACTAATAATCCACCATCAAACATCAAGCAGGAGATACAAAAGGTGACACTGAGAATTAAAACAAATTCTCAGTATGGACAAATAGATTCACAACTTTTTTACAATAATGATTTAAGTCAGTGTTAAAGGAAAACAGTTGTCAGCTGCCAGTGACAAATGGCACTGCAGTAAGCACACTGCAGAACACAGATGCTGTGATCTGTGGCACATCAATTTGACATTATCATTCTCTAAATAAACTCAAATAAAATCGCATGATAGGGAAACTAAAAAAAATAACAAACCAAGAATAGGGAAACCTAAATTACTTTGGTTGATTAAAATTGACCTGGTATGTGAATGATGAAACTCAGACCAAGGCTGATTTCCACCCTTGAAATATAGTCTTAACCTAAACAAAATTTTCAGGGCAATTAGTTCTCTTTTAAAAGGATTTAGAAATGATTAGGAACAATTAGCATTTGTGTTCAGCTCCTAGATGACATTTGATTATCTGGAAAAATATCAATATTGGCAGCTTTGATTAAAAATAACGTGCTCTTTGAAGAATGTTGACGTTTCTGGGTCTTGCCTACAGACGTCTGTTCTTATCTCGCGGTACCTTTTGCTCCAAGCCCAATGCCTCCTCTTGAGAGGAGAATCTGAAAGGTTATCCCTTGGAGTAAGGACTACTGCAAGCACATCGAACTTCAATATGACAGACTTAAAGCTAATTCTTGAAAGGCTGCCTTGGATGGATGGTTGAGACATGAATGGCATGGAAAACTAAACGTCTGAAGAAGAGTTCTGAGCCAATACATTCCCTGCACAGATGCTGCTTGGACTGTCGTGTACCTCCAATTGTTTGTTTTTTGTTCAGTAAGGCACATCTGGGTTAGCGTACTAATCTTCTTGAACTGCTGCAGCGCTAACATGACGTTAGTCAAATAAGGTACTGCATAATTTTAGCCCAGAAGCAACAAGGAATCTCGGATATGTGTAACTCGGAAGATGTGTTTCCTGGAGATAAACTTGTTTGTAGGGAAGGACCATGGTTTTGTTGTCCTGTCCTTGCATGTGGTAGAACTCAACGTTTTTAAGAACTTGATGCAGCTAAAGAAACGTTGGATAGTCATTATAATACAGTACATTTTGTAGATTAACCACATTTCAACACCAGCGATGGATGGTGTCCCAGTAAGATGTTTGCTCAATGCTGTATGATATGAAGATTTAAATATCAATCAATCAGAATAGTGGTCCTGACTTGTTCTTGACTTGTGCTCTCTTTGTGGAAAGCTTTCAGAAGTCAAGAGATGAAAGGTGTCTGTACTTGCGACTATAGTGATTCTGTATTTCATCAAGCTAAGTGTCTGCGTTAATAGACCCTAAGACATGGGAGGAGAATCAGGCCCTTCAAAGTCTGCGCCACCATTCAATCATGGCTGATCTATATTTCCCTTATGACCCCATTCTCCAGCCTTCTCCCCATAACCTTCGATGCTCTTTCTAATCAAGAACCTATCAATCTCTGCTTTAAAAATACCTATTGACTTGGTCTACACTGTCATCTGTGGCAATGAATTCCACAGATTCACCACACTCTGGCTGAAGAAATTCCTCCTCATCTCCATTCTAAAGGTATGTTCTTCGGAGGTTGTGCCCTCTGGTGCTAGACTAGAAACATCCTCTCCATATCTTGTAATGCCCAGGGTGTAGATGATGGGGAACTGGGCATTGGTAATGCCTTTGAATGTTGATGGGCAGTGGCTAGACAATCACTTATTAGTGCCAATCAGATGCAAATGTTATTTGCCATTTAACAGCCCAAGCCTGAATATTGTTGAGATCTTACCTTATTCAGATGGAAGTCATTTCATTCTCGCAGGCATGTTGATGACACTCATCTCCTTACTGGGCTAATGGTGATAAATCCGCCACTTAATGCACAAACCAAAAGATTTCTTTCCATTGACTCCTCCCTTGATGTGTTGGATTCTGATAATTATGACCAAAGGCCACGTGGCAAATTGTTAAATTGTGTGCAGCTTAGCAAATGTCCATCTTTTGCATGTATTGGAAAGTAAGGGTGGCGTGGTGGCGCAGCGGTAGAGCTGCTGCCTCACAGGGCCAGAGACCCGGGTTCAATCCTGACTACTGATGCTGTCTGTACAGAGTTTGTATGTTTTCCCCACGACCTGCGTGGGTTTTCTCGGGGATCTCTGGTTTCTTCCGACATTCCAAAGATTTGTACAGGTTTGAGGGTTAATTGGCTTTGGTAAAATAGTAAAATGTCCCTAGTGTTGGTAGGATAGTGTAAGTGTGCGGGGATCGCTGGTTGATGCCAAAGGGATTGTTTCCATACTGTATCTCTAAACTAAACTAAACTAATGCCAAACCAGTTGGATAGTCAAAACGTGGGTTGAGCATATTGATTGAGCGTACTACTATTATATATTTTTGCTGAAAGTAATGGGCTTGTCCCACTTACGCAATTTTTTCGGTGACTGCCGGCACCCTTCTTGGTCGCAGCAAGTCGCCGAAAATGTTCAACATGTTGAAAATCCAGCGGCGACCAGAAAAAGGAACGACTCTTTGGGCGACTACTCACGACCATACAGGCGTCATCCCGTGGTTTGACGGGTGCCGGCAGTCACCGAAACAATTGCGTAAGTGGGACAGGCCCATTAGAGTTTCAGTCTAGGAGCATTCCATTCCTATTGTTACAGCCCAGACCAGAGCTAGGAGGCAGGAATTCAGGGGAATGGCTTGTTCCCCCAGTTGCTATTGGTAGTAAGAATGTGGCAGGAACCCCCCATAAAAACATATATTTGATTTAATTTCATGGCCATGGTACAGGACCTGACCTATTCTTTGAATGGATTTTTTCCATTGTTCATTTGAAAAACTTATTTTTTAAATCTTTTGCCATATTACATAGACCTCAGAAGTTGAGGTTGCTTCTGAGCCTGTCTAGAAGGAAAATCCAGGCATAACATCAAAGCTAATAAAAAAATATATAATGTCATATAGATCTTGGAGCACTTCTAGTTAACTGAAGTAATGACTGGCTGAGACAGCAGCTCTTTCAGAAAGTAATGATGCATGTAAGTATAATGGTTACTTTGAGAAACTATGCAGGGCTAAATCTTTAAATCCTATTATCATCAAAGCAAGGTTTAGTTGAGGAATGTGATACTCATTACACTTATGGACTGTTCAAGATTTAATTGTAGATGATCACACATTTGTTTTTATGTTTCCCTTCCTTTCATTACCATTGTTGATGAAAAACCATATGCAGTTAACAAGAATTGTGGCAACATATCATCAGGGTATAGTTTTATTTATTTGTAAATGTTTTGAATATCAAGATTGTATTAACCCTGAACCGCACGCCAACATTATTTTATGCGGTATATCAAAATTCTATTAGTTTAGCTGACGAAAGATAGCTATCGTTATCACTTATTTGATTGCAGCCATGCAACATAATGATGTGAATTAAAATAAAGTAAACAAACTTCAGTTATATCATGTGATAAGAATGGCTGTCAGCAAAGTAATATTCTTGCTTATACATAACTAGGAA
The DNA here is from genome assembly GCA_038087875.1 of Malacoraja senta. NCBI lineage: Eukaryota > Metazoa > Chordata > Chondrichthyes > Rajiformes > Rajidae > Malacoraja > Malacoraja senta. The sequence goes on from CM075988.1 coordinate 13,044,406, forward strand.
ATGAGGCAGCCTCTACATAAAAATTACATTGGGTGACATCTCATATATAATGCTGAAACAAGTCATTAGGGAAGAGATGATTCATACCAGACTTTATACCTCACCTGCTGTTTGCCTCCACTGATAATGGCACAGTGTATGGAGCTGCTGCCTCACTGTGCCAGATACCTGATCTTGGGTACTGTCTGTGAGGAGTTTGCATGCTCTCGCTGTGTTTCCATGGGTTTCCTGAAGATATATGCCAGTTTCCTCCAATGTCAAAATGGTGTGTAGATTGACTGGCTAATTGGCCTCTGTAAACTGCCCAGAAAGTATAGGTGAGTGAAGGAATCTGGGAAATGTTGGCGAGAATGTGAGGAAGAATTAAAAGTAGGATGAATGTAGAATTAGAGTCAATGGATGTTTGGCCTGAACTGAAGGGCCTGTTTCCATGCTATATCACTCTGTGCCTGCATCACTCTGCACATTAAGGAGAAGCATTCAAATTCTGAAGCAACTTCTGAATTTCTCTTAGATTTATTGTTGACAATACTTTATTAATAACTTCTTAGCAGACACATGATCAATTTTCTCTTTTTTTCATAGAACGTAGAACAGTACAGCACGAGCAGGCCCTTCGGCGACAATGTCTATGCTGTACATGATGCCTAAACCTTCACTTATCTATCTGCTTATAACCCATATCCATTCATTCCCTGCATATCCATGTGCCTTTCCAAAATCCTTTTAAATACCACTAATGTATCTGCTTCAGCTACCACCACTGGCAATGCATTCCAAGCACTCTCCACCCTCTGTGTAACAAATAATCCGGTCCACACTCCTTTAAATTTTCCCCCTCTCACCTTAAAGCTATGCCCTCTAGGATTTGATTTTTCCATTTTTGGAAAAAGATTCTGACTGCCTACCTTATCTATGCCTTATAATTTGATATACTTTATCAGGTCTTCTACAAACCGCCGGCATTCCAGAGAAAACAATTCAAGTCCGTTCAACCTCTCCCTGCAGCTAACCGCCCAAATTCAGCCAATTAAGGGAAGGTTGGTCATTTGTATATCCTTTTCTACAACTTTTGTTATCCTTTCTTCTGTCGAAAGACTTCATGCCCTTCGATTGACAATAAAATACAGTTAGTCCCATCTACGTACATTCTAAGTATATTAACATTTTGACCATGTTACAACCAGTTATGTAAACAAAATAGATAATAATCATAATAAAGGGATTGTAATGTAGAGAACAACAGTGACTAAAACAATAAATAGGAAATTATAATGTAAATGTATACTATTAGGTGGACACCCAAATTCCTCCTTACCTCAGAGAGTAATGCAAGCTTGATACCTTGCCGTCAAAGATAACTATCATGATATATAAAGAAAATTGCCACCATTTTACTTAGAGAATAGCTCAGAGCAACCATATGGTCCAAGCGTGTTGATGAAAACCAAACGGAACAGTTACTGTATTGCACAGAAAGCTCAAAGTTTATTCATTTCCAATTAACAGGAGAAGTGCAGATGCCATTGATTACTGAGGCATTTGCAGCTGAAGAGAAAACCATAGCCTGAGGTTGATTGCTGTAACTGGGAAGATAACCTTGCAGAATTGTAACACAATAAACTAAAAATACATTACATGGCTTGAAGGGGCATATTAATAATCAAAATAGGAGATTTTCACAAACTCATGGGATTCTGGCACTGTCTAGAATCACTTTATTTTCTTTTAAATAGCCTATTACTGTAGATATTACCATTTTTGCAAATCATTGTGCATCTAACTGTCAATTAGATTATAGATTGGCAGCCAAAGTAGACAATGTATTTTTGGTACAGATGAGGATATATATTGCAGTTAAGTTCAACTTTTTACTACTAAATTAACTAGTGTGAGGTACAGTATGAACAGACTCGAGCAAAACCTTACATTATTATATTAAAAGCACCAGCTTCACAACTTCCCAGTAGATTTCTGCAAAATCTTCCTTGATGTATGTCTGGTAATGACACAGCAGTGGAGATGGATTCACACATGAGCAGCATGATGCACTCTGATGGCTTCTCTCTGCGCCATGCTGGTCTGAAAATGGAATAAATCCTGCAACATAGAACCAAAGCAACATGTGCATAAACAAACTGCAGCCTACAGTGATTTTGCAACAATCTAATCTCAGCATTTAAATGGCAGTTAAAAACAATTGCGGCTTACAACCTATTTCAAATTCTGTAATGTAATAATTGTCATCCATCTCTCTCAGGTGTCTATTATTCTTCATGCTGCTATGCACGAGACCACAAAGACAAGGTGCAGAGTAGCAGATATGCTTTCTGCCTTAAATTATGAGGAATAGGAAATCTCAGTAGGATATGTTATTGTTAGATTTCATCATAACAACAGACTTATATTTAAGTGACCTGGCCCTCTGGGTGCATAAGTGGCATTGGCATCCTGTTACTTCACCTACCTGTCAATCTTCGCCAAACGTCCAGGCGGGGAATTTCATCTGGCTGTTCAACAAACAGATTGGTAGGAGACTGTATTATTTTACAGCTTCCCGAATATTCTCAATAGCAAATTTCTGGCAGTAACAATCATTAAAATTTTAATCTCTTTTCCTTAAGCTTTCAGAGCCAGACTTTTCAAAGGCCAAAGTTTATACAGCAATGAAAAATAATGAATAGAGTATTCCAATTAATCCAATTCCTTGCCCCTCCTCTCTCCAGCTTTCTTCCTTCCACCACCCCATCAGTCTGAAGAAAGGTTCCAACCCTACACGATGCCTATCCATGTTCCCCAGGGAGGCTGCTTGACTCGCTGAGTTACTCCAGCACTTTGTGTCTTTATTTAAACCAATTCCCTGCTCCTTCCCTGTGTTCATGTCTTCAATCCCCTTTGAAATGCTACTGTTTGAGTTTATCTCCTTAATATTTTAAGGTAATGCATCTCAGAATACAACATGCTAAGTTAAGAATCTTTTAACTTATTGTATTATTGTGTCACCTCTGGTGTTGTGCCAATGATCCCGATTCCCAACTTTCCTCCCACTATTGAGCTTTTCTTTGATCTAATCAAACTAACGATAAATTTGAACATGCCTTATCAAATCGCCTTTCAGCCTTCTCTGCTCATGCAGAACACAGGGGCATGTATGTCACCCTGAGATATTTCTCCCTGATGTCTTGATCCACGTTGATCTAAAATTTAATGCCAATAGTCATATATCAGTCAAGGTATAATGTCTTTGTCAGATCAAATTGTATACAAAAAGGCTGCTGCATTTAACTATATTAATTTCACTTTGGCTAAAACCTGCTTTGGGGCTTCATGAATTAGGCTGTGTACATGGGAGTTCTTTATTTCTGTCTTTGACTGGTACCACCGCACATGGCATTTCATGCAATATACTATTAAACCAACGTGATGATAGCATGATCACAACACTATCATTCTTCCTCTGACAATTTTCGTTTAAGAGTTTAAAGTCAATTATTGTGAGTTGAGAATTTGTGAATTACTGAGACCAAAAAATTTCTTGCAAATTTATGTCTGCAGTTAAAGTCTTGTTGGAAAGTTCCATAATTTCTTCCATTTTATTAAACTTGAATTGTTCACAACAATCCGAGACCAAGTTTTGGAGCGTTCTATGACAGGCAGTTGTTTCTTTACAAGTTGACATTCCCATAAAAAAAATGTTGAAGTGTGATGGAAAGGTTTCTGTATATCCAAGCGTTAATGTGCATGGGTCATTCTGAAATATGTTTTAATTTGACCTAATTTATCAGGCATGAAGCACTGCGAACGCTGTACACCGGATCAAGGTCTGGTGCTTAACCATTCATCGTCGTGGGGTGCTGGTTCCATTCCCTCATTGAACTCAACATGAAGTTGAAGCATTCCTTGAGTGGAGGCCACTCAACAATTCCTGGTCCACAGATGTTAAGGTGAGTCAGATAATTACGAGTGAAAGGGGATAGGAAACAATCTGTAGAAGCTCCCTCAATAACTTCTCATTTGACTCCTCCTATTTCCTCCAAATGCAAGGCGTAGCTATGGGCACATGCATGGGCCCCAGCTACGCCTGCCTCTTTGTCAGGTACGTAGAACAATCCTTGTTCAATACGTACCTGGACCTCATCCCCGACCTCTACCTCCGCTACATCGATGACTGTTTTGGTGCCACCTCCTGCATCCACACACAACTGACTGACTTCATCCGCTTCACCACCAACTTCCATCCGGTACTCAAATACACCTGGACCATTTCCGAAACTTCCCTACCATTCCTTGACCTCACTATCTCCATCGCAGGTGATAGACTTCTTACCGACATCCATTACAAACCTACCGACTCCCATGGCTATCTGGACTACACTTCTTCCCACCCTGCTTCCTGTAAGGACTCCATCCCCCACTCCCAATTCCTCCGTCTACGCCGCATCTGCTCCCAGGATGAGGCGTTCCACACCAGGGCATCCGAAATGTCCTCATTCTTCAGGGAATGGGGGTTCCCCTCCTCCACCATAGATGAGGCTCGCACCAGGGTCTCTGCCATACCCCGCAACACTGCACTCTCTCCCATCCCCCCACTCACAACAAGGGCAGAGTCCCCCTAGTCCTCACCTTTCACCCCACCAGCCGTCACATACAACAAGTGATCCTCCGTCAGTTTCGCCACCTCCAACGTGACCCCACCACTCGCCACATCTTCCCATCTCCCACATGTCTGCCTTCCACAAAGACCGCTCCCTCTGTAACTCCCTTGTCAATTCTTCCCTTCCCTCCCGTACCACCCCCTCCCCGGGTACTTTCCCTTGCAACCGCAAGAGATGCAACACTTGTCCCTTCACCTCCCCCTCGACTCCATTCAAGGACCCAAGCAGTCGTTCCAGGTGCGACAGAGGTTCACCTGCATCTCCTCCAACCTCATCTATTGCATCCGCTGCTCTAGATGTCAGCTGATCTACATCGGTGAGACCAAGCGGAGGCTTGGCGATCGTTCGCCGAACACCTCCGGTCGGTCCGCAATAACCAACCTGACCTCCCGGTGGCCCAGCACTTCAACTCCCCCTCCCATTCCATATCTGACCTCTCTGTCCTGGGTCTCCTCCATGGCCACAGCGAGCAACACCGGAAATTGGAGGAAATGCACCTCATATTCCGCTTGGGCAGTCTACATCCTGGGGGCATGAACATTGAGTTCTCCCAATTCTGCTAGCCCTTGCTGTCCCCTCCCCTTCATCAGCCCTCTGGTTGTCTCCTCCCATCCCCCAGCCCTCGGGCTCCTCCTCCGCCTTTTTTCCTTTTTTCTTTCTTCCCCATCCCCTATCAGTCTGAATAAGGGTTTCAGCCCGAAACGTTGCCTATTTGCTTCGCTCCATAGATGCTGCTGCACCCGCTGAGTTTCTCCAGCATTTTGTGTACCTTTGATTTTCCAGCATCTGCAGTTCCTTCTTTAACAATCTGTAGAGGCTTGCTGTGCATAACTTCTGTTTATCGGTTCACCAAGTTTATAAGACTTAGAAAATATTATATTGGATGTAAAATAACTCGGAATGGCATGAAATGGAAGTCGTATTTTACTCATGGCTTTCACTCCAAACTTCATTTCAATGGAAATCTTGTCTTGCATGAATTAATAATTTTACTGTTCCAAAGTTTGCACAAACTCTTGTCACTCTTAGAACTCAGTCGGGTAGCCTTTATTGAGGCTTTGTTCATTGCTGCTCTCAACTTTAATACATCGACAGCACCTGTTGGGAATTTTCTTTTAAGAAGACAACCGTCTGAGATTATACCCTGTGGGCAACTTTGGGGAGTCTAAGTTCCAAACTTCCTAAACTTCCAGTCAAACAAATTAACTGCCTTCAGCTACATTCCTAAGATGTAAGAGAAAATGATTCCAGCAACTGTTCACAAGACGCTGCCCAGGATGTTTGGAGTACTGTGCTCAGTTTTGGTCATGCTGCTATAGGAAAGATGTCATTAAGCTGGAAAGAGTGCAGAGAAGATATACTAGGATGTTGTCAGGACCAGGCTCAAAGCTATAGGGAGAGGTTGGGCAGGGTAAGGCTTTATTCCATGGAGCGCAGGAGGATTAGGGGAGTATGATACCATGAAGGGAAAAGATACGGTAGATGCACAGAATCTTTCACCCAGTGTAGGGTAATCAAGAATCAGAGGACAAAGGTTTAAAATGCGAGGGGAGAAATTTAACAGAATCCTGAGGGGCAACTGTTTCATATAGAGGGTGGCGGGTATATGGAACGATCTGCCAAAGGAGGCAGTTGAGGCAGGTACTGTAACAAAACTTCAAATGACATTTGGATAGAAACATAGAAAATAGGTGCAGGAGTAGGCCATTCAGCCCTTCGAGCCTGCACCACCATTCAATATGATCATGGCTGATCATCCAACTCAGTATCCCGTACCTGCCTTCTCTCCATACCACATGATCCCCTTAGCCACAAGGGCCACATCTAACTCCCTCTTAAATATAGCCAATGAACTGGCCTCAACTACCTTCTGTGGCAGAGAATTCCAGAGATTCACCACTCTGTGTGAAAAATGTTTTTCTCATCTCGGTCCTAAACGACTTCCCCCTTATCCTTAAACTGTGACCCCTTGTTCTGGACTTCCCCAACATTGGGAACAATCTTCCTGCATCTAGCCTGTCCAACCCCTTAAGAATTGTGTAAGTTTCTATAAGATCCCCCCTCAATCTTCTAAATTCTAGCGAGATAGATACATGGATAGAAAATGTTTAGAGGGATATGGGCCAAATGTAGGCAGGTGGACTAGCATAGATGTGGTATTTTGGTCGGCATGGACATGGTGGGCCAAAGTGCCTGTTTCCATGCTGTATAACTCTATCACATCTTGGATACATTGGTATGTTCCACAATTGGGATGACATAGATGCAAAGATTCCATTTGATCTTCTTGCTTTCTTACATGTGCTTTTACAGGATAGCGGAAATTGCACAGCTATAGATCTCAGCTTCCTCGTGAATGAGTAGTTCAAAGGCATCAATCTCCTGAAACTAGACACGTGATTTGGACCGGCATAAAAGCAACACTGACACTGAACCGAAGCATTAGACCACAATAAACTCAGCATTTAAAAAAAAAACATGTTCCTAGGAATTCAAGTTCAATTGCTGTTGCAGCTAATAGCAATCTCTGTGGTTATCTCCAGCATGAACTGAAAGTAATTAAAATCTCTAATAATTGCTTGTGTTCACCTTGCCCTCCGTGCCTGTGTCTAGTCCTTCACACCAATTCAATCTTCCCTTCAGGCTGCGAGAAATCAAAAATCCAAACAATGAGATTAATAAGCAGCTTGAACTAGGGATAAAGACCATCACCTTTTTGATGAGCCATTTCATCGCAACCATCAGAGCTGCACCTTTGAAGTTTGATGTGAGTGTTATTAACCTGTGCACAAGCCTCTCAGAAAATGCACTTCTATAAATTATTTTGATGTGTGATTAAAAAGCTTAAATTGCCAGCTGCTAATGATGGTGAACCTCTATTTTATTGTCAGCATAGCTCTGAGGCAGCAATATATTTAAGCACGGACTAGCAGCAGCTTGGGTATTTGCAATCCAAGAGACACCTGCTGCTCATTCCCCCTGAATATGGATTCGGGCAACATTTTAAAACATACTATAACCAAATCCTGCTGAAGCAATCTCCGTTCAATTTGCATTTTACTCATTTTCTTTTCAGCAATGCAATCCAGCGGTAACGCTGCCTCCCTTCCTCGGTCATTGCTATTCTGCCTCATTCCAATTTAATTTCAGATTAATTGTGTGACATTTTCTTTAGCAGTTTATCTGGATTTGCATTGGGATATGCTTGTGACGACTATGGATACAAGTCAGCTGCAGCCTGCTGGCACCAGGGATAAGACATGTTGCCACCTTCAGTTTTACTTCATCATTCGCACACCTGTAATTTGCATTGTTTACCATAGAGATAATAACACGAATGGATGTGATCATAGCTAAAACATGCTTCATTTATTTGTAATGAGAATATAGTTTTAATCCGACCAGATAGAGATTCCAAGTAGTTCAGTATTAACACGGAAAAGTACAGTACCTTCAGGAAGCTGGACCTTCGGCCCACAATGTCACGTTGGACATGATGCCAAGCCAAACTATTTTCCTCTTCCTGCACGTGATCCACATCACACCATTCCCAGCATATCCATGTGCCAAATGCAGGCTGGTGAGACAAGAGTAGATGGTGCATCTTGGTTGATATGGGCAAGTTGGGCCGAATGGCCTGTTACCATGCTGTATGACTCAATGACAATTTACCTTGACTTGAAGAGGAGAATCTACTGGTCTTTGATGTACAGCTATTCACAGAGGAACCTCAGTCACGTACTGAACCCTGTCGCTGATTACGAGAAACAGGTATTTTTTTGCAATTGTACTAGAGGGAGGTGAATGTCAACAGTCAGGTCCATTTGTCTTGTAACTTCATCCTGGCTCGGTTTCATTAGTTTAGTTTAGAGATACTGCGTGGAAACAGGCCCTTATGCCCACCGAGTCTGTGTCGACCAGCGATCCCCGCACATTAACACTGTCCTATACACCTAAGAAAAATTTACATTTATACCAAGCCAGTCAACCTACAAAACAAGAGTGTGGGAAGAAACCAGAGATCCCGGAGAAAACCCACACAGGTCACGAGGAGAACGTACAAACTCCGTACAGGCAGCACCCATAGTCAGGATCAAACCCGGCACTCTGGCGATGGAGAGCAGCGACTCTGCTGCTGCACCACCGTGCCGCCCCTTCGTGGCCATTGCTGAGTCATTTGTCCTCACTGCCAGGGATACCTTTAGCCAAGCAGCGTTCCTGATAACAAGAAATAAAAATAGAAAATGCTCAAATTTCAATGGGCCAGGTGGTTTAGGTGGAAAGAGAAACATAGTTAGAGTTTCATGTCAAAGACACTTCAGACGAATCGGAAAAGAGAAAACGGTTGAGATTTTGGCTAAACTTTCTCAACACACATTCATGTGGTGACTTTGGTCAAGAGGGATGGCAAAGGCAGGGTTGGGATTTTACACGGAATAATTGCAGAGACATTCCATTATAGCTGTCGATAGCCACAAAATGCTGGAGTAACTCAGCTGAAGAAGGGCCTCGACCTGAAACATCACCCATTCCTTCTCTCCAGAGATGCTGCCTGTCCCGCTGAGTTACTCCAGCATTTTGTGTCTATCTTCTGTTTAAACCAGCATCTGCAGTTCCTTATAGCTGTTGTACTGTTCAAAAATTTATAAAAAGTTATGGGTGTTCAAAAGAAAGAATCGGCCCGAGGATTTTCAATTGTCCAAAAATCCCACAATCATATTTTATGAAAAATACAGTATTATATCTATTCTATTTTCTGATCAATGGCACTTATCCAATATCACACATTTGGAAAAAAATGGTTTGAGACCACAGTTGTAATCATGTGCATATCCAGCAGAGGGAGCTTCAGTCCAGGTGAGAACATTGCTTATTTGAGGATGAAAAGCAAACACTCCAGACGCTGGATGTTTGAAATAAAAACAGAAAATGCTTGAAGTAGCGTTCATCAGAAAGATCATCAACCTGAAATTATTAAGGGCCTGTCCCACTTACGCGATTTTTTTCGGCAACTTACCGGCACCCATCATAGTCGCAGCAGGTCACCGAAAATTTTCAAAATGTTGAAAATCCAGCGGTGACCAGAAAAAGGTACGACTGTTTGGGGGACTACTCACAACCAAACAGGCCTCACCCCGCGACTTGTCAATACAACAGTGAGCCAAAGCGCCTGTTTCCTTGCAATATGACTCGATGATATAATGAGTGTCTTCTGGAAGCAGCTAGTCTGCACTTCTGCACTCCAAAATTATCACAATGTATTCTCAGCCCTCTCCACAGGAGCTGCCTGTCAGTTCCCACTGGCTCAGATGGTGCTCGCCACTCCCAGCCTTGAGGGGCAATTATCAGTAGTAAGCACAAAACCAGGGCAATTAATGCTGACCGGTTATTCCAAGCGCAATAATGTCAAAGCACAGAGTTTGCATGCAATCTCCACTCGTTCAGTTCAGGGGTGAATGAAATGCATATAATCATACAACACAGAAACAGGCCCTTCGACCCACCATGTCCATGCCATTTACCGGAACTATCCAATTAAACCCCATCTCTCCAGCTTCCTTTATCATAACCATATCTTTGTGCCTTTCTATAAACAATGTCTCAGCTTCTACCAGTGGAACAGTGGTGCATCTGGTGGAGCTGCAGCCTCACAGTACCAGAGACTGGGTTCGATCCTGAACTCGGGTGCTGTCTGTGTGGAGTTTGCAGTTTATCCTTGGGACCATGTAGATTTCCTCTGGGTGCTCTGGTTTCCTCCAATATCCCAAAGACGTGCAGCCGGCATGTGGGACCATTGACCTCTCTGTGGACTCTCCCCATATCTGAGTGGGTTTCCTCCATTTCCTCTCACATCCATGATGTGCTGGTCAGTAGTTAACTGGCGTACAAAGTCAGCAATCCCTCCCCTACCCCACCCTGTGTAGGGCAGTGGTAGGGCAATCTAGGTGGACTAGACTTTAGAGGTTCAGCGGGGAAACATGCCCTTTGGCCCACCAAGTCTGCACCGACCAGCAATCACTCTGTACACTAGCACTATCCTACACACAGTCTGTGCTTTGGTTTGCAGGTTGCAGCAGGAGAATATGCATTTGAATGCTTCCTCAAGCCTGCATTCAATGCATGGCCTGTCCCATATACACGCACTTATCCAGTTCATCCTCTCAGTTTCTGAACTTGCACTTTCCTGCAGCTTTATTCTTTGCTGGATGAAGTGGTTTTTTCATTGAAGAGCTACTCTGATAAATTGTTCACAACACAAAGGCTGCCATTCACACTATAATTGTGTAAGCAGCATTCAAGATGAAGGATAATTGCCATATCCCTTTTATCCAAAGGGCAATTACTTCAAATCCTTATCCGCACAACCTGTAGCAAAGCAGACTACGAATATGCTTTTATTAAAAAATATTAAACATTCTGAAAACGTAAACACAGATATCAGGAGCATGGAAAGGATCAGTTTTAGATTCTGCTGTAATACTGCTTCTGATTTTTCCTCCAATAAATGTTTATCTATCTATCTATCTATCTAATAGACCTCATCCACAGTCTCAGCCAAGCCATCACAAAAAGGATAATTAGTTTAGTTTAGTTTAGAGATACAGCACGGAAACAGGCCTTTCGGCCCACTGAGACCGCACCAACCAGCAATCCTTGTACACTTGCACTATCCTACACACACTAGGGACAATTTACAAATATACTAAGTCAACTAACCTACAAACATGTACGTCTTTGGTGTGTGGGAGGAAACCGGAGCTCCCGAAGAAAACCCAAGTGGACACGGGGAGAAGTACAAACTCCATACGGATAGCACCCGTAGTCAGGATCAAACCTGGGTCTGACCTGCTGCCTGACCTACTGAGTTACTCCAGCATTTTGTGTCTGTCTTCGGTATTAGCCCGCATCTGCAGTTCCTTCCTACACATTTTGGCTTATAGGTGATGTGTTTAACTCTTAATTTTGAAATAGACCAACAAGCCACTCATGTCAAGGGCAAATAGAAGCACAATAAATGTTTATGACAGTATTGCCCATAATCCATCAAAGAAGGCAAATCATGGTGAGGGAGGGCAATGAAGGTTTGTTAGGGGAAGATATAAATAGAGAAGATGAATGAGAATGGAGAAGAGAGTTTAAAAAAAAATCAATGCTAGAACAAACAAATGCAGAACACAGAAGTTGTTGGAAATTCAGAATAAAGGAGACTGCTGAAAATACACAATAGGTTAGGCAGCATCTGTGGAGAGAGGGGAAAAAATGAGTTGGCCATGCCTGATGAAATCATTGACGTAAAATATAAATTCTCTTTCACAGATGCTGCCTAATCCAATAATGTTTCTGTTCAGATTGGACTTTGAGAATGTTGCATTCAAGATGGATTACAAGCACTACTGTGCCAGACCTGTAAATGTAAATTCAACCTTTGCATGAAGTGAAATTATATTCAATACCTCAGACTTTTAGTTAATGGAGGGAGATATAACTAAAACAATATTTAATTTTTTTTTTTTTTAAATTTGTGATATAAATTTTTATTAGAAGCAAACATATTACAGTGTAGAGTAACATATTATAATAGAATAGAAGAAAAAACTTTTCATATACATCAATCATTCATACATTATTAAATTTGTCAATTGTCAGTTAATTCTGCTTCTAGTGTTTTTTTTATATAGTTGGAAAAAGAAAAATAGAGAGAAAGAAGAGAAAGAAAGAAGAATTTCAATATCAAAAAAGAAAAAAAGGTGGAATGAATAACTTATAATACGTCATAGGAGATAAGTTCGTAGGTTATGAAATATAATTACATCTAATCCTGAGTTCAAGCTTCAGTCGGGCTTTCGCGCTGGGCCACTCTATCCCTTCAAATAGGCAATGAATGGAGCCCATATTTTAACAAAAGTTCTTGCTTGTCCATTAAGACGAGTCTAATTCTTTCTAGATGTAGGGTCTCCGACATTTCCACAATCCACATTTTAATTGTGGGGGTTGTAGGGCCTTTCCAGAATTTTAATATTAATTTTTTCCCTGTTATTATACTGTAGTCAAGGAAGTTTCTTTGGCTTGTTGTGAGTGTTAAACTTTGTTCTGATATCCCAAGTATTATTAATTTTGAGTCTGGAGCTAGTTTGGTATTAACAACTTCAGAGATTATTTGAAACATATCAGTCCAGTAATTTTTAATTTTTATACAATTTGCAAAGGTATATGTTAAATTGGCCTCTAGATGCAGGCATTTATCACATATAGGAGAAATATGTGGGAAAATTCTATTTAGTTTTATTTTGGAATAATGTAATCTGTGTAAGACTTTAAATTGTATTAAAGCATGTCTGGCATTTAACGAACATTGATGTATATGTTGTAAACTTTCGTCCCAAATATCTTTCGTAATAGGATAACCTAACTCATTTTCCCATTTATGTCTATATAGTTCCATCGGTGGTTCCTCATTATTTAAGAGAATGTTATAAATATAAGCTATTCATTTTTCAGTGTTAGGATGCTTATTCAAACATTCATCAAGAATTTCTGGTTCCCTAGTCCTATAAACTTGTGTATTGGATTTAACATAATCTCTAATTTGTAAATATCTGAAAAAGTTATTTGAGTGTAGTCCATGATTCTGTTGTAACTCTTGAAATGACAGAAAGATGCCTTCCCTATAAAGATGTCCAATCCTTTTAATTCCATGATTTTTCCATTGTATAAAACCTCTATCCAATATGGATGGCTTGAATAGAGGATTATTTACAAATATTGAATTTTTAACTAACTTTTTGAACCCAATTTGAAATTTGCACAACAGTTAGTGATATTTTGTGCAACATAACTTTTATACTTGTATTCCATTGTTGAGATTAATTTAAAAAAATCTTTCTAGTGTTCGCAGAAAATATTCTTTAAAATATCTAGTGTTTTTCACAGGAACTAAATCAACCAGAAATTGATATCACAAAATCATAGAGTCACACAGCACAAAAAGAGGCCATTCAGCCCACCATGAAGAAACTGGCTGTCAAATGGCCATCAATACTAATCCTTTTCACTGGCACTTGGTCTGCAGCTTTCTCTGCATGGATGATTCAAATACTTGTTTAGGTACTTTGTAAATTGCATGAAACTATCTGCCTCCACACAGGCAGTGTTGTCCATATCTTTCTGCCTCCACTCAGGCAGTGTGGTCCAGATTCTAACACACTTTTGGGTAAAAACATTTCCTGCGATCCCACCAATCCTCTTTCCCTTAATTCTCAACATATAATTTCAGACAGTTCCATTCTGAGGAAATGTTTCCTAGCATCTATGCTACATTTGTCCTTTATAATATTGCATACTCTTATTTAATCCCCTCCTCAGTCTCCTCTGCTCCAAGGTAAACAAACCCAGCATATCCATTCCCTCCCCCATAACTAAAATCATGTCACCCTAGGCTGTTATCAATAAGGGTTTACTGATAATGTTTAGTAAAAATAGACAGTAATGCTGACAATAATGAAGCCATCAACTTTTTAAGGAGGCGTTTTCTTCATTTTAACGCAGCTCATTTACTCCAGGTGCAGCCGAGGGAAAACTTGGGGAAAGCTTCTCCAATATAACAAAAACATTGATCAGTACTGGAGCAGCTCCTTTAACTTCCCTCCATGAATCACTTGAATGAAAATTTTGGAAGATATTACCAAAACTAATACAGTGCGTATGATACACACACAAGTTCTATGTGCGAAAAAAGACGCAGGCAAAATTAATGTGCTTGTTGCAGCATCATTTTATTCTAACCAGGAGATGGCGCCATTACGAAGAATAAATCCACCAATTTTTCAGAGTACAATATCACCATCTACTGGAAAACGTATATTATAACATTTTTAACAGTATTTTTCCTTTGTATTTTTTGTATAGCAAGAAATATGAAGCATTGGACCTTTCTTGCATTTGTAGTTTGAATGAATATTTTACTTTGATATTTTTCCATGCACAATGCTGCAAGGTTTAGAGGTTTAGAGTGATTGAAACACCATGGAAACTGCTCCTTTGGCCCACTGAGTCCATGCCGACCATCGATCACCCATTCACACGACCTCTAAGTTATTCCATTTTTGCATCTAGTTCCTACACACTAGGAACAAATTTACAAGGGCCAATTAACTTACACATTTTCACATCTTTGGGTTGTGGGAGGAAACTAGGGCACTCTGGAAATAAACCCACATCGTCAGGACTTGAACATGCAAACTCAAGTTCAAGTTCAAGTGAGTTTATTGTCATGTGTCCCTGATAGGACAATGAAATTCATGCTTTGCTTCAGCACAACAGAACATAGTAGGCATTGACTACAAAACAGATCAGTGTGTCCATATACCATTATATAAATATATACACACATGAATAAATAAACTGACAAAGTGCAAATAACAGTTAATGGGCTATTAAAGTTCAGAGTTTTGTCCGAGCCAAGTTTAATAGCCTGATGGCTGTGGGGAAGTAGCTATTCCTGAACCTGGTCGTTGTAGTCTTCAGGCTCCTGTACCTTCTACCTGAAGGTAGCAGGGAGATGAGTGTGTGGCCAGGATGGTGTGGTTCCTTGATGATACTGCCAGCCTTTTTGAGGCAGCGACTGCGATAGATCCCCTCGATGGAAGGGAGGTCAGAGCCGATGATGGACTGGGCAGTGTTTACTACTTTTTGTAGTCTTTTCCTCTCCAGGGCGCTCAAGTTGCCGAACCAAGCCACGATGCAACCGGTCAGCACGCTCTCTACTGTGCACCTGTAGAAGTTAGAGAGAGTCCTCCTTGACAAACCGACTCTCCGTAATCTTCTCAGGAAGTAGAGGCGCTGATGTGCTTTCTTAATAACGGCATCAGTGTTCTCGGACCAGGAAAGATCTTCAGAGATGTGCACGCCCAGGAATTTGAAGTTCTTGACCCTTTCAACCATCGACCCGTTGATATAAACGGGACTGTTGGACCCCATCCTACTCCTTCCAAAGTCCACAATCAGTTCCTTGGTTTTGCTGGTGTTCAGGGCCAGGTTATTGTGCTGGCACCATATGGACAGTTGCTCGATCTCTCTTCTGTCCTCTGACTCATCCCCATCAGTGATACGTCCCACAACAGTGGTGTCGTCAGCGAACTTGATGAAGGAGTTCGCACTACGACCGGCTACGCAGTCATGAGTATAGACCGAGTACAGCAGGGGGCTGAGCACGCAGCCTTGAGGTGCTCCCGTGCTGATTGTTATCGAGTCTGACACATTTCCACCAATATGAACAGACTGTGGTCTGAGAGTGAGGAAGTCGAGGATCCAATTGCAGAGGGATGCGCAGAGACCCAGTTCTGCGAGTTTGGTAACCAGCTTGGAGGGGATGATTGTATTAAATGCCGAGCTTTAATCGATGAATAACAGCCTGACATATGAGTTTTTGTTGTCCAAGTGGTCCAGGGCGGAGTGGAGGGCCAGCGAGATCGCATCCACCGTTGATCTGTTGTGGTGGTAAGCGAACTGCAGTGGGTCCAGGTTTTTGTCGAGGTAGGAGTTGATCTGCGCCATGATCAACCTCTCAAAGCACTTCATCTCCACAGGCGTTAGTGCCACAGGTCGATAGTCATTGAGGCACGTCACCTTACTCTTCTTGGGCACTGGTATAATTGATGCCCTTTTGAAGCAGGTGGGAACCTCAGACCTCAGAAGTGAGAGGTTGAAAATGTCCGTAAAAACTCCAGCCAGTTGGTCCGCACAGGTTTTTAGAACACGACATCACAGACATCACCTGAGATCAGGATCGAACCCATGTCTCTGCTGCTGTGAGGCAGCAGCTCGACCAGTTGCACCACGGTGCTGCCCTTACAGTTCTAAGGGGAAAGTTTAAAGATGTGCAGGAGAAGTATTTTTATTCAGAGGGTGATGAGCGCTAGGAACGCACTGCCAAAGTGGTGATGGATGCAGATACGATAGTGTCGTAGAAGAGTCTTTTGGCTAGACGCATGGATATGAAGGGAATGGATGGGTATGGATTATGTGCAGGCAGACAAAGGTTGTTCTTGGCATAGACACTGGGAGCTGAAGGATCTGTTCCTGTGCTGTACTGTTCTATGTTCCAATGCAGAAGGTTAGATGATCTCATTCATATGGTCAAAGTGAAAGCTACTTGCAATCCCTATCAGTCCAGGGCATATACAGTATTTGACACACGTACCACAACACCTGGACACATTGGACTGTGGCTTGCTCCATGCTCACATCCAACAGCTTTCATGAACTATTCACAACCAACACTGGTGCAGCATCAACCATTCAAGCCACAGACACACTTCCCTTTTGCTAGAGAATAAACTAGCAACAACAGCTGACTAGCAAACTCATTTGTCTCTCTCAGCTTGTCTGCTGCTGTGTGCTTTCAAATGTTTGTATCGTCTGCCCATCAGGAATGGGAAGAAGAGGGAATGACTCGGGTGAAAAAAAGTCCTTATCCTCCTTTTCTTATTATCCCAACTTCCAAGCTCCCTCTTTCCAATCATTTGTTTCAAATATCCAAGACTTACATTGGCAGTAGGACACGAATGGGGTGAAGAAGACACAGTACACTGACTGTACACTTCCAGGCACCAGATTACATATTGGAAATGCATGTAATTTTTGTTAACTTGGTGACGAGACCGACATGGTTTAATGTCTTGCCAATCCTTCCTTTGCTTGGATTAGAGACTATTAGCCAAAAGGAGAGACTGGACAAACTTAGATTGATTTCTCTGGAATGGCAAAAGTTGAGCAGAGATCTGATGGAAGTGTATACAATTATGAAAGGCATAATTGTATACTGCACTTTGTAATCAGCGACTGCACTTCCTGAGGAAACTAAAACAGGCCTCACTCCCCATTAACATCCTCAGGACTTTCTACAGGGGTACGGTGGAGTCTGTACTCACGTACTGTTTAAATACGTGGTACTCCAACTGCAACTGCTCGGACAGGAAGGCTCTGCAGAGGGTAGTGAGGGGAGCAGAGAAGATCATTGGCGTCTCCCTACCCTCGGTACAAGAACTGTTCCTGAGCCGCTGTCGGAAAAAAGCTCAGAGAATTGCTAAGGACAAACTGCACCCCCTCCACATACACCTGGATCTCCTGCCATCAGGCAAGAGATATTGCAGCATCAAAGCCGCATACAAGACTGCTAAACAGCTTCCTGCCATATGCTGTGAGGCTGCTAAACAGCCACTCTGTACTCACAGTCACCTGATTCTGCGGCTTGGCACGGACACTATAATAACTGGCACTGGCCACTTCAATAACTGGCACTGGCCACTCAAATCAGCCACCCCGGACATGTGTATGATTGGTCTCACTGTATTTTAACGTTGTTTTTATTTATTTTAACTTTATACTGTTCCATCAGGAACTGGATTGTTTTTAGTGTTATTAT
Source organism: Malacoraja senta (assembly GCA_038087875.1). Taxonomy (NCBI): domain Eukaryota; kingdom Metazoa; phylum Chordata; class Chondrichthyes; order Rajiformes; family Rajidae; genus Malacoraja; species Malacoraja senta. The sequence continues at coordinate 13,062,484 of CM075988.1, forward strand.
GTGTGAAATGTTTTAAACTTCATGTGCGATGCTCCGGTATTCCCTGGGAAACGTCTTTTTGTTTTGCACTGCACAACTGTTGCTTGCAAGATGACAATAAAGGAATTGAATTGAATTGAATTAAATAGGGTAGACACTCAGAACCTTTTTCCCAGGATGGAAGGGTCAAAGACCAAAAGGCATAGCTTTTAAGGTGAGAAGGCCAAAGTTTAAAGGAGATGTGTGGGGAAAGTTTTTTTACATTGATGGTGGTGGGTACCTGAAACAGGATGTCTGGGACAGTGGTGGGGGCAGATACAATAGTGGCGTTTAAGACTTTTGAATTTTGAATGCAGGGAGTGGGTTGATATGGAATATGTGCAGGCAAATGAGGCTCTGATCGTATGGAATTTGCATGTTTTACCTTTGACCTTGGGCATTTCCTCCGTGTGCTCCATTTCACCATTTCTTTACGATGTGTGAGTAAATTGTTTAATTTGCATCTGTAAATTGCACCTATTGAATCTGGATTGGGGAGGGGGTCATAAGTGATAGTGATAATATTGGCCAATTCGGTATGTAACAAAATGGAGGATTTCTGCCTTTGCAAAACCTGCTTGGCATCTTTCTGCAAAATCTGCAAAACCACGAGGTTCATGGCTCCAGAATGTCTGGGTCCTGGGAGGAAGCTAAGTACAGGGTGATGTCCAAATGTACCCCTCAATTGTTAATATGTATGAGGGTTTTGCAGAAAGAGCTGAGCCTTGCTGCAAATGCATGATCAGGATTGGTTGGGGAAAGGTATGTTATAATACCACTGTTAACTATGTTACATGGTCTTTGCACTGTTATCTTGTGATTGGTCAAGGCAAGGGGCCTTGCTCAAATTGTTTATGTTACCTGGTAAAATGTTTCTTTACTTAGGAGAACTGTCTTTGATTAGGAACTTTATGTAGAAACAATGTACTGAGGTATGTTGTGATTGGGTTAGGGAACTGTCAATTAATGTATTATATGATCTTTATTTATAATTGGTTTGTAGGGGTTGCACCACCCCCCCCCCCCCCCCCCGTGTATTTCGCGCCATAGGTCCGATAGAGTATATAAGAGGGGACAGCACATGAGTCTGTGTCGATCTTCTAGGGTAGCATTTGGGACCTTGCTGACCATCTGAGGTGTCTATTCGCACGAGGCTGAAGGGCTTGGATGAGTAGAGACAAGGATCGGACCCGCGATGTTCGTTAGGTATCGTATAGTATGTGTGTTTGTGTTTGAGAATAAAGAAGTTTGCTTAACTCAGTGTTTTTACTGAACCAGACTAACGGGGTGAGATTAGGAGCAGAATTACAATAGGAGATGTTTGGGATGTGTTGATGAGAATGTGAGGAAAATAGAAAATAGGATTAATGGAGGATTAATGTAAATGTTGATGTTAACGCAGTCTTGGTAAGCATAAGGACCTGTATCCAAGTTGCATCTCTTTCTAACTCTAAATAAAAATGACACGAGAAAGACTTTTCTACACTGTGTGTAGTTGGCTTACAAAAAGAACTGTTTCTTCTGCTGGTAGAGATAGATTCAACATTAATGTTTAGCTGGATAAGAAGTTGAAAGGAAGAAAAGGAGCAGTGTTGGAGGAATAGGGTGTGGAGTTCAATTGGTAAATTGCTCTAGTGCAGGGCTGAACAATGGGCTGAATGTCCTCCTTTAATGCTGTAACCTCTCTATCCTGGTGTCATTCAGGCATATAAGATACACTGAAGTGAGGATGTGCCTGGAAGTGCTTGAGGCCATCTTCCTGGACCACCAGTGATCTCACTTACTGAGAGTGTGTGTCCTCTATCCCCCACCTCCACCCATCCATCTTTAACCAATGGAGTAGCAACCTGCAGCAGCACGAGGACCGGTAAAGGCAATGAGGCAAGGCAATGCACAAGAGAGAAGTTGTTATTTGTAGGAAGGAACTGCAGATGCTGGTTTAAACCGAAGATAGACACAAAATGCTGGAGTAACTCATCGGGACGGGCAGCATCTCTAGAGAGAAGGAATGGGTGATGTTTCGGGTCGAGACCCTTCTTCACACCCTTCTCCAGGGAAGTTATTGTTATTTATAATTCTTTGATTATTAAATATGAATTTTAGCTGTGTGAGTCAGAAACTGAGCCAATTTAAAATGCAGGATAATTGGTTTTTTTTTTGGTTATTGGCAGTAATTGTCCATTTCTAACTTACCTTGAGAAGTTGATGGTGAGTTGATTCCTTGAACTGCTGCAGCCCTGTTGGTGAAGGTGTCCCCACAAAGCAATGATCTGAACTGGCTGATTTCCAGGCTGTTGGGAGGGAGTTCCAGGATTTGCACCCAATGTCAATGAAGGAACAGCAATCCGTTTTCAAGTCAAGATGGTTTGTGTGCTGGAGTGGATCGTGAAGGTAGAGTTCCAATATACCTGCTGCCCTCGGCCTTGCTGCTGGATGTCACACGTTTGGGATGTGCTGTCAGAGTAGCCTATGCAAGTAACTGCAGTGTATTTTGTTGATTGCACAAAACTGCAGCTATAATGAAGGAATGCTTGCTGGACAGCTGATGTTAAGTATCAGGATGCAAGTACATGCAGGGGAAAAAAGCGTGAATTTTGTGATCCACTCTGCCTCTCTCCAAGAGGTCTGGAGAATTTTAAACGCAAGATAATTCATGTTGTTCAGTAGTTATCTTTCAGATGTGGAAGGTATGGAGTGTCAAAGGATGAAAGGGAAGAGGTGTGTCCACCTTGGCCTGGCCTGGCCTCCCCTCTACTCTCTTCCCTTCCCCTTCCCCTTCCCATCATCACATCTTTGCCCTCAATACCTTTGTCCTTCAATACCCTGAGCAAAAGCCTGATTGCAATCACAGATTTCTTGGAACACAGGATGCAGGAAATCCCTCACATTGTAAATAAAGCACGTCTGACACAGTGATTAAATATTAAAGCAAGTTGAACAGCTCGCTAATAAGAAAGGACATGTAGCTATTTTGGAATAATGCCACACATTGCCGATGCAGGACGGGAACCAGAACAATAGGTAGCATTGGAGTGGAATTTCCCCCTGGTCTCGACAGGCCAGTAATATGATTACCCTCCACTGTATAGATGCCCTGAAGAAGGGTTTGTAGTAAATGACAACTTAACCAGTATTCCTTATTCCCGAATGAGAAAATATGATTATTTGAGGCTGTGAGAATGTAACATTTAATAGGAGAATCCCACTGTTGCCTGCCTAACCCTCCTTGTTGTGAACTAAACCCACTGTGATATTCATGATCATTGCAGTAAATAGTTTGTCGATGATTTCATGCAGAGTAATTTCCAGTGAATGATGAGTTCACTTTTCTGGCTTAATTCCTGTCTCTATTCCTCTGCTGACCAGTTGCTATTATTTTATTTTAGAAAATACTTCATTCAGAAAAATATATTCATTTCTTGCACACACATGGTGCAAGGATGGCACATGGACGCGGCTGTAGAGATGCTGCCTTACAGCGCCAGAGTCCCGCATTTGATCCTGACTACGGGTGCTGCATGTGTGGAGTTTGTGCATTCTCCCGGTGACCACGTGGGTTTTCTCTGGGTGCTCCAGTTTCCTCTCACATTCCAAAGACGTGCAGGTTTGTAGATTAATTGGCTTCTGTAGAATTATCCCAATGTGAGTAGGAAAGAACTAGTATGATCGGGTGATCACTGGTTGGTGCGGACCCAGTGGGCCAAAGGGCCTGTTTCCTCATTGTATCTCAATACTAAAATACACAGTACCAAACACACATTGGGAATGCAAAGTCAAAATGAGTTCTTTATGATCAAGCATAGTCCACCAGAACCTCCTTCGCCCCTGGGCTTGATATTGGTCATGTAAATTATTTAAAATACCCGTTTCACCTGTCAGCTGAGGCTGGGATAATACGTCAGTAAAAAGGGCCCAGCCTGGAACGCCACCTATCCATGTTCTCCGGAGATGCTGCCTGACAAGCTGAATTATTCCTTCATTTTGTGTCCTTAAAAATAAATGACATTCGTTAGTAAATTATTTCCAATAATGCTTGATAGAAAGCAGTGACATGATGCATTTGTGTAAGCATAGACTGCTCTCTCTCGAGCATAATGTTTACTTGTTACGTCTAACAGCTTCACGATGGGGCTAGGACACATCTTTATGTGTGTGCGGATCTGTAGATAGCAAATAAGGGGATAATAAGATCTGAGTGTGTTCAACAGATTGGAAGAATTACAGGAAATTGTTGGTAAACAGTCTAGTTCTTTGTTGGACCTTGTATAACATGATTCAAGATTCAAGAGAGTTTATTGTCATGTGTCCCAGATAGGACAATGAAATTCTTGCTTTGCTTCAGTACAACAGAATATGGTAGGCATGAATACAGAACAGATCAGTGTGTCCATATACCATTATATAAATATATACACACATGCATAAATAAACAGATAAAGTGCAAATAAACAGATAATGGGCTATTAATGTTCAGAGTTTTGTTTGAGTTGAGTTTAATAGCCTAATGGCTGTGGGGAAGCAGCTATTCCTGAACTTGGACGTTGCAGTCTTCAGGCCCCTGTACCTTCTACCTGAAGGTAGTAGGGAGATGAGTGTGTGGCCAGGATGGTGTGGGTCCTTGATGATACTGCCAGCCTTTTTCAGGCAGCTACTGCGAGAGATCCCCTCGATAGAAGGGAGGTCAGAGCCGATGATGGACTGGGCAGTGTTTACTACTTTTTGTAGTCTTTTCCGCTCATGGGCGCTCAAGTTGCCGAACCAAGCCACGATGCAACCGGTCAGCATGCTCTCTACTGTGCACCTGTGGAATTAGAGAGAGTCCTCCTTGACAAACCGACTCTCCGTAATCTTCTCAGGAAGTAGAGGCGCTGATGTGCTTTCTTTATAATTGCATCAGTGTTCTCGGACCAGGAGAGATCTTCAGAGATGTGCACGCCCAGGAATTTGAAGCTCTTGACCCTTTCAACCATCGACCCGTTGATATAAATGGGACTGTGGGTCCCCATCCTACCCCTTCCAAAGTCCACAATCAGTTCCTTGGTTTTGCTGGTGTTGAGGGCCAGGTTATTGTGCTGGCACCGTTTGGTCAGTCGGTCGATCTCTCTTCTCGTCCCCATCAGTGATACGTCCCACAACAGTGGTGTCGTCAGCGAACTTGATGATGGAGTTCGCACTATGACCGGCTACACAGTCATGAGTATAGAGTGAGTACAGCAGGGGGCTGAGCATGCAGCCTTGAGGTGCTCCCATGCTGATTGTTATCGAGGCTGACACATTTCCACAAATACGAACAGTCTGTGGTCTGTGAATGAGGAAGTTGAGGATCCAATTGCAGAGGGATGCGCAGAGACCCAGTTCTGCGAGTTTGGTAACCAGCTTGGAGGGGATGATTGTATTAAATGCCAAGCTGTAATCAATGAATAGCAGCCTGACATATGTTTTTGTTGTCCAAGTGGTCCAGAACGGAGTGGAGAGCCAGCGAGATCGCATCCACCGTTGATCTGTTGTGGCGGTAGGCGAACTGCAGTGGGTCCAGGTTTTTGTCGAGGTAGGAGGTGATTTGCACCGTGATCAACCTCTCAAAGCACTTCATCACCACCGACGTTAGTGCCACTGGTCGATAGTCATTGAGGCACGTCACCTTGCTCTTCTTGGGCACCGGTATAATTGATGCCCTTTTAAAGCAGGTGGGAACCTCAGACCTCAGAAGTGAGAGGTTGAAAATGTCCGTAAAAACTCCAGCCAGTTGGTCCGTACAGAACACGACCGGATATACCATCAGGTCCAGGCGCTTTTCGAGGGTTCATCCCTCTGAAGGATTTTCTGACGTCGGTCTCTGTGACTGTGACTGAAATACCATCACAGCGAATGGGGGCTCGAGAAGGCACAGCAGTGTTCTCCCTATCAAAGCGTGCGTAAAATGCATTGAGCTTGTCAATGGTGTTAGTATTAGTGTTAGTATTGTAATTGATGTACAAATGCCTACTTATGAACCAGAAAATATGCAATGCAACTAAGGGCCACTTCCACGGATGTCTCTGGAGCCCATATGGGTAGATTTTATTACTGCTACTTATCACTTAGAACTTTCAACAGAAGGAACTTAAGTGCCAGAACGTTTAAATCCAGAGCAATAAAGTTACCTTGCGATAACTGTACTGCAGTGTTTTTCAAAATCATATTGAAATCAAATATATAAACTTTCCTTTACCGTTTTTTATCAAAGTTCTGGACTTGGCCACTGTGTGCATAATAGATGAAGAAGTTCAACAAGGTAGAGACAAAATGCTGGAGTAACTCTTGCTGAACTTCTACATCTATTTGAAATCAACAGGCAGCATCTCTGGAGAGAAGGAATGGGTGACGTTTCGGGTCGCTGAAGAAGGGTCTTGAGATGCTGCCTGACCCACTGAGTTACTCCAGCATTTTGTGTCTACCTTTGATTTAAACCAGCATCTGCAGTTTGTTCCTAGAAGTTCAACAACTTGGGTCACTGCCATGTTCTCAAGGAGCATAATGGATGGGTAATAATTACTTTCCTTCTTATATAAGTTTACAAAATAAAATAGAATGACTTCAAAGTAACCTACAGATTTATTGTGGAAAAGATAACTTTTGGTCCCTATTTGGCATCTAATATACAACATACGAGGGGAGACCTGATAAAGTTTATTAAAATAATGAGAGGTAGAGAGTCAGAGCATTTTGCCCAGGGTGGAAATGTCATATACTACAGGGTATAACTATGAGGTGAAAAGGACAAAGATTAAAGGAGATGTGGGGGGGAGGGGTAGATTTTAATACAGGGTGGTGAGTGCCTGGAACACACTGCTGGGTTAGTGGTGGAGGCAGATACAATAGTAACATTTAATATATTTTTGGATCAGCACATGGATATGCAGGAAATGGATTCTGTGCAGGTAGAGGAGATTAATTTAACTTGGCACCATAATCAGAACAGACATTGTGGACTGAAGGGCCTCTTCCTGGGCTCAGTAAAGTCCCAAAATACATGCAGATCAGATGTTTAAGAAGGAACTGCAGATGCTGGAAAATCGAAGGTAGACAAAAATGCTGGAGAAACTCAACGGGTGAGGTGACAAAAATGCTGGAGAAACTCAGCGGGTGAGGCGACAAAAATGCTGGAGTAACTCAGCGGGTGAGATCTCACCCGCTGAGTTTCTCCAGCATTTTTGTCCACCTGCAGATCAGATATGAAACTTTTTGCTTTGCTTTTTCCTTGATTGTAATGCAGATTCCACCAATCACGTGAACAATTTAATAAATTATTCAACTGTAAGTTATAGTATCATCAAATAGAATGGAAAAAAAATCACGGAATCGTTTACCTGACTGTGGAATTAGTAAGCAACCTATTAAGGAGATTTGTTCCGCATTTAGAACTGCAATTCTTTTAACATCTACAGTAGATGAGATTCTTCTTCCCTCGGAGGAAGTGAATCTTTGAAATTTTGTGATCAAGAGGGCTGTAGAAGTCCAGTTACTGATTTTGTTCAAAAGTAAAACTTTTTTAAAAATATTGTTTCCCCCACTACTATAATCAGTCTGAAGAAGAGTCCCGACCCAAAACGTTATCCATCCATGTTTTCCAGAGATGCTGTCTGACCCACTGAGTTAACCCAGCACCTTGTTTTTTTTTGTAAACCAGCATGTGCAGTTCATTGTATTTACGTAGGGTTAGTTGAAAAATGGGATGGAGTGAAAGGATCAGCCAATATCTTAATGGTTGGTGGGTAGGCGTAAGGGGCCAAATGGTCTACTCTGCTTGTCTTTCTTATAATCTGATGAATAAACCACATGTAAACTTCCAGTCATCTCTTCTTGTTCCTGTATTCGATCAATAGAATATATTTAATTTGCAGCTGCAACATTTCTAAATGTTACAAGGCAGTCCCTGAAAACCTTCAGTTTGGATATTGGCATTCCAAATGTCCAAGTGAAAGACAGGTTTATTCCACTCAGGAAAGGTGATCCTCCAAGCAAACCACAAATGGGCAAGTAGTCTAACCTAAGCCTGTATGAGGCAGCAGAAAGCAACCAGACATCATTACTGGTTGATTGTTCAATGTTCCAACAATGTGTCGGAAATGTTCATACTTTTGTCACATATTTCTGCATCTTGGGACATTCCAAACCAATTTTCTACCAAAGAAGTGCAGAGCACATTTGGGGGGGTTTCTAATAATCTCAAAACTTCTCCATTTGAACATGTCTCAGCAGTTTAGTTTGGAGAAGCTGAAACAGAGAAGGCTTCTGCCTGTATCAGGTGCCAAGCCGACTTACAGAAATAACACTGTCTTAATTGTCATTCTGGATTAAATTAAAATAGCAATGGAAATATATGCAGAAGTAAAGATATTTGATGAGAAATCTCTAACCAAACAGGGTGATATTGTGTTTATTGGCATAGGAATAATGCTGCATAATTCATAGTTTGTTTTCAAATTAACAGGACTCACATTAATGTCATTTATGGTCTCTCAAATCCAGAATGTACTATTGCAATGCTGCTTTCAGTGATAAGATTATCAACAAGGAGAAATCTAACAAAGAAAATGTCACATTGCATCAAATGCATATTCTGGTTCATTGTGCAAATGTATTTGGGCACTTTGCAGTATTCTTCTTTTTTTCATTCATCCAAATATTTATTCTCTCACATAGCATACAATACCAATAGTATGTATGCTGGACATCACCCTTTATGTCAAACGTAGGCTTTGGCAAATATTTGTACATTTATTATAAGTAAATTTCAGATTGTTACATCAGCATGTTTGCCAGAAAAAATACCAAAGGGCATTCTTCTGGAAAGTATATAACTGAAATTCCCCAAGAGCGCAAACTAGCCCAGAGGTGAGGCCACAAATCTTATTATATTTTAAAAAACAAGCGTCCTCTGGGTACCTACCTGCAAATCTTGAATGAAATATTCATGTTGCTTGGTTCAGGTGTGTGTGTACGGCATTTGCTGCATTATTTAGAGGCTTTGGGGAATGGTTCTCAAGTGCCTAATGTCACGTAAACATGACTCGCACTTCTTAAGGGGGGAGATTAGAAGGTAGGGCAAAGGACTGGTACATTTACCAGAAAGAAATGGCCAAGTTATTCAGTGCTATTTTGGTGACAGTACGTGCTGGTATGGGCAACTGACACCTCTAAAAAGTTAAAGACTTGATTTTCACATTTTTTATATTACCTAGAGATTACTAAAGTTTAAAAAAATAAAATGTATTTAGGAGGTCAGGCCCGTGAACAGCTTAAGCAGTTTATGGGATGATGACCCATCATAGCAGCAAGGTATGAAGTGCGTAGAGCCACCATTTTGGCTGCAAGTAAAGCACAGCCATTATTTGACTTCAATTACGTTAAAATACATTTACTATTCTGTTATTCATAAAGTTGAATAAAAGGCCTTACAATCCATGTAGCTAAGTATTGAATAGAGGATCAAAGGCTGATATTGATTTTCCTGTCTTAATTAAGGTAAATTCCTTTCAGAAGTTTTGAACATCCAATAATTTAGTCAATAGATTTTGACAATTTGTCCACTTTAATAATCTTACCATTTGCACTGAATCCTTTTTTTTTTCTTCAAATCTGTGCAAGTAGGTGAACCCTCTTAACAGAATTCCTGAATTTAGCCAGAATTGTTTGGTCTCTCGCTATCAGAGATATTCCCTTTGTTCCATCCATCCATCCATCCCCACTTTCTTGATTTTCTTTCTTAGCCTGTTCTGAGAAAGGGTTCTAACCCGAAACATTATCTGTTTCTCTTTCAACAAATGCTGCCTGACCTGCAGATAATTTTTGTGAATTTGAAATGTTTGTCTTTATTTTGAAATTTTAGCATTTCTTCTGTATTTTTTTTAATAGTTTTCAGCCCAGAATGATTATGCAGTCTGCAAGAAATATGAAATTCTACACACCTAAAGGAAGTTGGAGTTGGGAGGTAAACTGAAGAGTACAAGACTGTGAGTAATAGATTTTTGTGATGGGGGGAATCTTAAGGTACATGCTTGAACAGTGAATAGATTGAACTAAGATTCAGATCATCTACGATTTCTAAAAGCAGAATTGTTTTTATGGGTGAATTATCCTTTCAATTCTTACGCTTGGATTGAGAATTTCTCTTTATTTTAACATTGGTGGCATCAGAACCAGACCAGACATTAACAAGAACGTATGAAAATAAGAGCAGGCGTAGACCACCAAGCCTGTAAAACCTGCTGAATATGATGCCACGGAAGGCTGTGGAGTCCAAGTCACTAGGCATTTTTAAGGCGCAGATTGACAGATTCTTGATTAGTACGGGTGTTAGGGGTTATGGGGAAAAGGCAAGAGAATGGGTTTGTGAGGGAACGATAGATCAGCCATGATTGATTAGCAGAGTAGACGATGGGCCAAATGGCCTAATTCTAGCCTATAATTTATGAACTTATGACAGGTTACACAAATCTTTGTCTGCGTGTGATCTGTATTCCTCCATGCTCAGCATAGCCCTATGGCCATCTAAAAGCCTCCGAAATGCCATTATTATATTTGCCTGCCTCCACCAAGCAGCACGTTCCCGCACCCACCAATGACTATGCAAAAAAACAATATACGAGTACGTTGCAAGTCTGCAATTCTCCTTCCACGGCCGATCAACCGCAGGTCACGACTTCTCCTTTGTGATCTTTCCAACCTGAAAGGTTGGTTTATTCAAACTCTCTGTTTTCTACCTGTTCATCAATTTTAAATCCATTTCACACGCCTTTAATTTGTGTTATTTTTAGCATTGATCAGCATGAAAACCCTTCCACGTTCTCCACTGCCTTTACGATTAGTTTTAGGGTTATTATTGTCAGGTGTACCGTGGTACAGTGAAAAACATTTGTTTGCATGCTATCCAATCAATCCCAATTATAATACACACAAATACAATTGTGTCAAACACAAGTACAACAGGCAGAACAAAGAGACTGGCACCAATTAATTGTAGGGCCTTAACTGTTTAAGAAGGAACTGCAGATGCTGGAAAATCAAAGGTATACAAAAGTGCTGGAGAAACTCAGCAGGTGAGGCAGCATCTATGGAGCGAAGGAAATAGGCAAAGTTTCGGCCGGAAACATTAAGAAGGGTTTCGGCCCGAAACATTGCCTATTTCCTTCGCTCAGGGCCTTAACTGTTGATCATACAAAGTGTGGAAAATTTACAATGTGTTAATGAATCTCCTGTACAAACCCAATGATAGAGAGCAGTTGCAAGTTGCAGCATATTGCAGCATGACATGTTGATAGTTTTGGGCAGATGATGAATGGACTAACCCAGCTTTCAACAACCAACACCCTTATTTGAAACTGCCTGCACTTGTGAAATATCTTTATAATTATCAGGAATTCCAGTAATGGGAATCTTTGAGACAAGCTGTTGCTTGTACACGAGTGAAAAGAAAACTAAATGCATTTTAAATAAGAATCATGTGAAGGGATTTTTTCAATTCTTCTTCATTACTTTCGTGCATTACATTTGCATGCATTTGTCACATTGTAATTAAAAATGTTCCCAGCATTATTCGCCGCAGACGTTGCACAATAAAATATTGGCACACGCAAGAAGGCAGGTACGATCTTTGTTTCTGATGTTGTCTATTAACATTGTTGGAAAATGGAATATGGCTGGCAGAATAAGATAAGATCAAAGATAGAAACAACAGTGATGCTCCTAGCTGGAACTGTCAATGGAATTCATTGCTCGTGACGGCACCAATATAATATCCTGAATTATTTCCCCACCTTAAGGATCATATGTGTCTGGTGGTAATTGGATGGAGAAAGTGGAAGGTGACAATGAGATAAAATTCAACACGGGACTTTGTATTAGTCTTAAGTTTAACAGCTATACAGAATCAGGGTGAATAGTGACACTGTGTAACTTTGATTTTTTGCTAATAAATATCTCCCTTGCCACTCTGTTTACCCCACTCCTGCTAAACAAGCCATGGTTTTTTTAAAGACCTCAAACAAAATGGTAGGATGGAGTAACACTCAACTATGTGCAATGTATTAAGTCTGTCTCATCATTGTATTTGGAATAGGACATAAGTCACCGACGTTGGGAAAATTAGGTAAATCTTCACCTATTGCAGCAGTCTATACTTACTACTTACACATCGTGGAGCAATAATTAACCACATAAACATTCCTTAAATTAACAATTACATCATTAAACTTGAAGAAATGCTTACGCTTCACACTATTACATCACCCTGCTGCTAGTTTAGTTTAGAGTTTAGAGATACAGTGCGGAAACAAACCCTTCGGCCCACTGGGTTTGCGCCGACCAGCGATCCCCGCATATTAACACTATCCTACACCCACTAGGGACAATTTTTACATTTACCAAGCCAATTAACCTACAAACCTGTACGTCTTTGGAGTGTGGGATGAAACCGAAGATCTCGGAGAAAACCCACGAAGAGAACGTACAAACTCCGTACAGACAGCACGCCGGGTCTCCGGCGCTGCATTAGCTGTAAGGCAGCAACTCTACCGCTGCGTCACCGTGACCACCCAACAGGATATATGTGAAATATATCCAAGTCAAGTCCAGTCAAGAGAGTTTATTATCATGTGTCCCAGATAGGACGATGAAATTCTTGCTTGCTGCAGCACAACAGAATATTGTAGGCATAAATACAGAACAGATTAGTGTGTCATTTACCATGGACATGTCCGATTAACAGGATATATGTGAAATAGTTCTAAGCATGTGATCAACAGGATATAACGGATGACCATATTGACATTTATAGTAACTGGTTTCAACATACTCATAGATGTTCCTATTCTCTATAACCTTGCTCATGGTTCTGATATGTTTGGTACTTCTTGAATAAGCAATGATATTAGTTGATCATCATTCCTTGGCTTTCTCCACGGAATGAAAAAGTAATGCAGGCTTAGCTGGGAATTTTTTTATTTTAGGGTCTGAAGAAGGGTTCCGACTCAAAGCAACATCAGCTATTCCATGATAGACACAAAATGCTGGGGTAACTCAGCGGGATAGGCAGCATCTCTGTGAGAAGGAATGGGTGATGTTTCGGGTCGAGACATCCTATCTGTTCGCCCCATGAGCACAATATAGGATATGACCTTCAAACTGGTTGTGGTACATGTATATTCATTTATTTTTCAACCAGACCCCTCTAAGTACTAGCGTTATGTGAAATGTCAGGAGCTTCTGTTATCAAATATGGACAATTGCACTTTGGACCAAAGATGGAAATCCATCTGGGAGATTGGTCCGACTTACAAATGACAAATTTTGCTGCTTTTGTTCTGCTTGGCTTTTTTTCGACTTGTGACCCACACAGAATCGGTCTGAAATGTATGGTTTAGCCAACACTGAGCAAATACATTCAACAGTCAAGAACTACCCTAATTTTTCAAGAAAAACAAGGTTTGAGGTTTCACTTTCCATTTAGTAATTGTATATTTGTTTAGTAAACCACCCACGCCAGCTGCTATCCAGGTGGGAACATTTATTATCGCTTTATTGTCTTTAATTGTCTCGCTGATCTGACAGTTCAGGATTTGGAGAATCAGGATCTACAGGTTATTGTATGGCTTCATGGTAACTCAAATATCACTGTACTTTAATTGGTGCATGTGACAACAAATGTGAATGTGAATCAAAATCTGTGGTTGCAATAATGATGTCAACTCAAGTGCATTAGTTATTTGCATGTGAATTACTTTGCATTTAATAAATACAGCATCCTGGGAACAGACATGTAATATCCTTGTTTTCCGCACCACGTAAAAGTAGGATAGATTCCTCTAACGTGAATTACAATAATCTTGCTGGGTACGAATATGAAGTTGCATATTTGGTGCAGTTTCCGAGCTTTGTTGGCGACGTGTGATCTGTGATGTGTTTGCACCTTCTATCCTCAGACAAGCTGCAGCATGCAAGACTACATTTCCTGTCAGACTACTTGGTTTGCCCAAAGTTTTTCATTTTTCTTTCTTTGAGACCGAGAGCATGGAAACACACCCTTTAGCCAAACTCATTCATGCCAACCAAGATGCCCCATCTAAGTCTAACTTAGTTTAGTTTATTGTCATGTGTACCGAGCTACAGTGAAAAGCTTTTGATGCATGGTAACCAGTCAGCGGAAAGACTATACATGATTACAATTGTGCCATCCACAGTGTACAGATACATGATGACAGGAATAACGTTTGATGTAAGATAATGTACAGTAATGTCCGATTAATGATAGTCCAGGGGACTCCATTGAGGTAGATAATAGCTCAGGACCGCTTTCTAGTTGATGATAGGATGGTTCAGTTGCCTGATAACAGCTGGGAACACACTGTCCCTCTATCTGGAGGTGTTCATTTTCATAATTCTGTACCACTTGCCTGATAGGAGAGGGGAGAAGAGTGAATGACCAGGGTGAGACTCGTCGTTGATTATGCTGGTGGCCTTGCCGAGGCAGCATGAAGTGTAAATGGAATCAAACAAAGGCAGATTGGTTTGCGTGATGGTCTGCGCTACGTCCACAATTTCCTGCAATTTCTTGCAACCTTGGATGGAGCTGTTCCCAAACCATACTGTGATGCATCCTGATAAAATGCTTTCCAAGGTGCAGCTGCAGAGGTTGCACAAGCTGATCCATGTTTGGCCCATATCCCACTAACCCCTTCCTTACAGTATATGTGCTGCATGGCTCTACAACTCTATTTTCATATTCAAATCAAAAATGAGTTCAAGTTTAGAATGATAAATCAGCTGAGGAGGGAAAGGGTGGAGGGGTTTGGGGATGATGTTTTCCATGGCGAGACAGAAGGGGAGAAATATATTGGAGTCATGAATAGAGGAAGAAGAGAAAGGGGAAAAAAAGAATGAAGAGGAGATGACCAATAAAGGAATGGCTGATGTGGTCAGGACCACAGAGAAGGAGGGAGAAGTGACCAGTGGGAGAAGAGAAGGGGGCAGAAGAAGAATATTGAAATATGAATGTTCAAAGGAAGGACAGATTTTCCAATGCAGATAGAAACAGATGTTGAAATGCACAAATGTTTACTTGACTTAGGGTAAATTAGATCTGTTTATGCATCAATTAAATTTTTCCACAAGGCACAGATGCTAAAAATTCAGTGGCGTCATGCTGTTTATTTTTAAGATCTCTGAGCAAAGGTAAATTGTTTTTTCTCAAAAATTAAAACATATTTTGGAAAAAAAAACATGAAGCATGGTTATGTGTTAAGCTTGGGTGTTATCTAAGTTTCAAGATGATCTGTCATAACTCTGTAAGAAACACTTTATACAAACCTCTCTGTATCAAGGATGTTTTACACCCCCTCACAGCAGAGTAACTGATAAACCAGTTTTGCTTGCTTGTTTGCTCATCTGTTTAAAATTTGCTTTGGGAGCACTTTGCACTTGAAAGAGTAGAACACAATGTAAACAATATGATACTCTTGTTCACTCCGCCACACAAAACTGGTAGGATTCCTCTAACATCTAAATTTAAATCATCTTACAGCTGTACAGCCTTGAAGTCCATTATTCAGTCTGCAGTGTTTTCTTTATCCTCATAAGCAGGTTCTATCCTCATAACTAAGCTACAATGTGTAAGACCAATGTGAAAGAAGATCTGTCATGACTTTTGTATGGCTATTCCTCTGAATGGCCTAATTCTGCTCCTCTATCTCATGGTCTTATGACCACATATCACATTACCACATGTTATTTTTTACTCTTTCTTACATTGTTTATACATTTTACTTTGGATATATGCTCGTTAAATGTTTCATGTGTTTCTCCCATACCCCCCTGGGCACTAATTTGTATTGAAAGCATTCTCTTGAAAAGGAAGAATTCTCTTGAAAGATATCTTTCCTTTCAAGAAAATATCAGTGGCCTGGATCTGGATCAATTTACAAAGAATAAAGGGCATACTTTAGATTTAATTTCACATTATTTTTGTTAAAAGCGATTTGAACATACAATAAATCACACCTGCTAGCTTTTAAATAAAATAAAGCTATGTTCTGAATTAATATTAATTATTAAGTTGACTAACAAAGGTTATATAGGAGTCGGGACTAGGGAATGTGGGCGATGTTATTTAGACTCCCCTGGTTCAACAGTACAAAAAATAGGTGTAGCATTATTGCCTCGGTTGTAGCATTAATGCCATGGCCGTACAAACTCAAATCATATATTTCTCACCATGCAATTGGAGAGCATGAGAATGAAGACAAGGGCTAAACAGGGTTTATCGTAATTAATGTTTATTTTACTGCTTATCGAGGTGTCGAAGGATAACATTAGATTGTCATGCTCAGCAAAACATGAATAATTCTGCGTTCATTCCAAACAAATGTTGGGAATTTCCTGTTCCACTAACTGGAATTTCCCAAATCCCTAAGAGATTTTTGCTGAAGAAATCCAGACTTCAATCTTGCTACTCTATCATTAAGGATTTCATAATTTCCTGTACCTCATGTTGTACCTGAATAACATTTCCAATCAGTATAACATTTTAGAGAGTCCATTCCAACTTCAGAAATTTGCCACCGCCTTCCTACCCTCAGCCTCCATACAACTTCTCCCAAGAGCTTTTGAAGACATTGTCTCATCCTCCTTATTTCTTCGCAATCCAGTATGTGTGTCCCTAGCTTTTTAAAG
The DNA here is from genome assembly GCA_038087875.1 of Malacoraja senta. Taxonomy (NCBI): domain Eukaryota; kingdom Metazoa; phylum Chordata; class Chondrichthyes; order Rajiformes; family Rajidae; genus Malacoraja; species Malacoraja senta. The sequence continues at coordinate 13,079,209 of CM075988.1, forward strand.
CATTACTCACAATCTGTACTTCCAAAGGCTGTGGGGATTTTAGCTGGAGCAGTCATGCCGGAACCACATCCAATCCACGAAACACTGACGAAGGAAGCAGCCTGCACAGTGTGGGTTCCAAGTGATCCTGTCACTGAAAATGAAGCCATGCTGGAGGAAGGGAAAAAAGGAGAAATGCACTCTATTTACAAAGACCACATCAATAAAGTAATCCACTTTAACTTGTCGATGGAAGCAGCAGTAGGCCACAGTCAAACAGCATGGAAATGGTCCTCTTGGCCCACCATGTCCACAACAAGGAATGGGCACCCATCTGCATTAATCTCATCTTCCATCATTTGGCCCATAGTCTTCTGTATGTTGCCACTTTAAGTGCCTATCTAGATTGTTTTTAAATGCTGTCAAACGTTCTACTTCTACCAATCTCTCCCATAGATTTTTCGAGGCACTTACCACTCTCTGGGTAAAAACATACCCATCAGATCCCCTGTAAATATCTAGCCTATCCCCCAAATCTATGACTTTAAGTTTTATTTATTTACAATAAGGGGAATGTTTCCTTCTGTCAACCCTATTTCCACCCTTTGTAGTTTTATATACACCAATCACATCCCCTCTCACCCGGCTCCACTTCAGGGAAAACAGGCTTTGCCTCTCTCCTCAGAATGGAAAACAATTCCTTCTCAGACAATGTCCTGGCAAATTTCCTCTGACTCTCTCCAGCGCTATCATGCTGTGGTGACCAGAACTGCGCACAGTTCTCCAAATAATGTCTGACCTATGTTTTATAAAATTGGAGCACAATTTTGGGACTCTGAGGAGTGAACATCTCCAGAAGCACAATTAGAGAATGAGGAGAATTAAGGAAGGAGCTGAGGCCTTTGAATAAAGTTGGGTCTGGTAACTTGGAAAACAGTTCATGTCACAAGTAGGTTTACAAAGTCTGTCTCAGGTCCCATCACATTCTCGAGATGGTGTGGAATCCCAATAAATCATCTCATTCCAAGAAGGCTCAAGACAAATAGTATAGAGCGTGTTAGATGGATGATTTCTTGTTTGGAAATACAGCATGTAAACAGGCCCTTCAGCCCATTCAGGCTGACCATTGATCACCCATTCACACTATTTCTGTGTTATTCTGCTTTCTCATCCTCTCTCAAGACATGTGATTGTTCCAGCATGCTCTGACTTTAGCCCCCTGTTGATTGCTGGAGTCAAAGATACAGTTTGGTCTAACTGGCTCCACACAGGAAGAATAATTAACAGTGAAAGACAAGTTCCTATCTCACAACCAACATCCCTTCATAATCACGACAGTCTGTTTTCACCAGCATTTTGTGCACTGTCATGACTTGTATGACTGCACACAATACTCCAGGTGTGGTCTTACCAGGGCCTTGTACAACTACACCTCTTTGCTCCTATACTCAACTCCTGTCGTTATGAAGGCCAACATGCTATTAGCTTTCTGAACTGTCTGCTGTACCTGCATGCTTGCTTTCAGTAACTGATGTCCAAGGACACCCAGGTCTCCTTGTACTTCCCATTTTCCTAACCTGACACCATTCAGATAATAATCTGCCTTCCTGTTCTTGCCACCAAAGTGGATAACCTCATATTTATCCATATTATACTGTATCTGCCCACTTACCCAACTTGTCCAAGTCACCCTGCATTCTCATAGCATCCTCTTCACAGCTCACACTGCCACCTAGCTTGGTGTCATCTACAAATTTGCTAATGTGACTTTTAATTCCTTCATCTAAATCATTAATGTATATTGTAAATACCTGCAGTCCCAGCACCGAGCCTTGCGGCACCCCACTATTCACTACCTGCCATCCTGAAAGGGACCTGTTAATCCCGACTCTGTTTCCTGTCTGCCAACCAATTTTCTATCCATGTCAATACCCTACCACTAATACCATGTGCTCTAATTTTGCCCACTGATCTCCTGTGTGGAACCATATCAAAGGCTTTCTGAAACTCCAGGTACACTACATCCACTGGCTCTCCCTTGTCCATTTTACCCGTTACATCCTCAAAAAAATCCAGAAGATTTGTCAAGCATGATTTCCCCTTAGTAAATCCATGCTGACTTGGACCGATCCTGTTACTGCTATCCAAATGTGCCAGTGTTACATCTTTAATAATCGACTCCAGCATCTTCTCCACCACTGGTCAGGCTAACTGGTCTATTATTCCCTGCTTTCTCTCTCCCTCCTTTCTTAAAAAGTTGGGAAACATTAGCTACCCTCCAATCCACTGGAACTGATCCCAAATCTATAGAACATTGGAAAATGATCACCAATGCGTCCATTGAGTGCCTTGGGATGCAGAATATCAGGCCCTGGGGATTTATCAGCCTTCTGTCCCATCGGTGTACCCAACACCATTTCATGACTCATGTCAATTTCCTTCAATTCCACCGTCACCCTAAGTCCTCTGTCCCCGAGTACATCTGGGAGATTGTGTCTTCTTTTGTGAAGACAGAACCAAAGTACCTGTTCATAATTATGGTCACTACCTTCCAATGGTTCCTTTACCTTGAGTTCCCTTTCAAATCCAGTTCATTACACAACACTAAATCCAGAATTACCTTCTCCCTGGTAGGCTCCAATACAAGCTGCTCTAAGAATCCATCTCAGAGGCACTCTACAAACTCCCTTTCTTGCAGTCCAGCACCAACCTGATTTTCCCAGTCTACCAGCATGTTGAAATCTCCCACAACCACCTCCCCATTACATTTGTTGCATGGTATGGCAGCTTTGAAGAAGTTCTCCGACGAGAGTTCTGCAACACCCTCTCTGGCTGCTCCCCCTCTGTGATGGCCACTGCACTCCGCTCTACGCGTTGTCCCTCTTCATACTAGTTTCCCTCTCCCCTGATTCTCAGTCTGAAGAAGAGTCTCGACCCCATTCCTTTTCTCCAGGGATGCAGCCTAACCCGCAGCTCTAACATTGTGTGTCTACTCGTAGTCACGTTGCCCAGGGCTCCTCGAAGCCGCAGCTTTGCTTTCATCTATGCTGGACGCCGGGGTGACCTTTGGTGCCCTCTGGGTGGTCACCGAAACAAATGATCATCCTAAACATTGGTCCCATGGACACCCCCCCCCCCCCCCCCGGTCACAATTCCGTTATCAAAATAAGAATGGTTATGGCAAGACTTAATCGTCAGCACATAACATTTGGAGATTCCCATTTCCCAACAAAATACACCTCCTCTTTTATTCCCAATGCACAAACATGCATTAATCTTGCAATAGCGTAGGATGCTGTTTCAGGGATTTTTTTTCTGATGATATTGCAGTCAGCCGTGGGGCGGCAGCAGGAAGTAGACTTGCTTCGTTGCAGAAACCTCCCTGGACACCAAAGATCCTATAGCGGAGCGCTCTCTAGGATGGTTGCTGGACACTGATGAACATCGACCAGCATTGTCCGCGGCCAGTTTACAGACTCCGCCCGCTTATTGCAGAGGGAGCAGACGAAACTGACAGCAAATGGATGTTGCAATTGCACTTTAAATAACAACAAACGGCCGTGGGCTCGGCCTGCCCTTCCTGTTCGGTAAGGTTTCTCGCTCCTTCTTCGGAGTTTTATTGTCTATGCATTCTGGGTTTTTTTGGGCTGATGCGACTGAAAACAAAGAAAGCTGGACACAAAATGCTGGAATAACTCAGCGGGACAGGCAGCATCTCTGGAGAGAAAGTGACGTTTCGGGTCGAGACCTTTCTTCTATCCAGAGATGTTGCCTGACCCACTGAGTTACTCCAGCAATTTGTGCCTATCTTCGTTTTAAACCAGGTCCTTTCTACACAAAGAAAGTTGACGCGGTTCGTCGAGGAGAATCTGCGTGCTTTGTCTTTTCAACGTGACTCTATTGTCAGCACGGTTTATCCACAGCCCATTAACCCTATCGCTACCCTCTTAGTTCCTCTATCCTTTAACAAATTAATTTTAGTTTCCCCATCCCCTCTGCGCCGGACTGCACCGTTTTTCTCTCTCTACCGGACCCCACCCCGTTCTCCCCTTTTGTCTAAAATCTGCCGTCGATATTTTGCTTCTAACTGCCTCTCGCCTTTTCTCCTCGGGACTCCAACATCTTTCTCTCATTGTGGAGGAAGGAACTGCAGATGCTGGTTTAAACCGAAGGTAGACACAAAAAAATGCTGGAGCAACTCAGCGGGACAGGCGGCATCTCTGGAGAGGAGGAATGGGTGGCGTTTCGGGTCGAGACACTTCTTCAGACTGGTTACCCATTCCTTCTCTCCAGAGATGCTGCCTGACCCACTGAGTTTCGCCAGCATTTTGTGTCTATCTTTCTCTCATTCCTATCGGAACAGGAACATCCTCTGCTCACTTCCCAATACTGCCCCCTCTTTCCCAACAATGACCCCCCTCTTTCTGCCTTTAAACATCCTCACGATTCTTCCATCGGAGACACAATTGGCATCATATTCCTCTGCTGGCTCCTTGCCTTTGAACTCGTCATTTCTAAATCTTCAAATGTTGCTCATGTTGTTTTTTGACCTATTGTTTGTTCCCATTTCTAATTGAAAGCCCCTGCCTCTGATGCCAAGCGATGTGTGTTTTTTCAGTTGGCCATGGGTGTAACGTGGTTGTTGTGCTAATCGCTAATGCCACGTTATACGATTTGGAATGTGTTTTTGACATCATGTGCAATTCTATTGTTAATTGCAATGAATCCGACAAAGGATCGAAATGGGTCTGAAAGAAACTGGAGCCTTAAATAATTTATTTAATGTGCTTTTTTTTTAAAACTCTTTGTGATGGTGAGGTCTTGGAGTGCCAGTTTTGTGTTACAGTCCTGGAAGGGATGGGAGGTCACTCCCATTTGTTGACATCAAACATAATGTAATATGCAGCCATAAGGAGTAGTGGCACAGTGGTGTCACTACTGGTGTCCTTACTCCATAAGGAGTAGTGCCACACCCGATTGAGCTGCTGCCTCGAGTGCCAGAGACCCAGGTTCAATCCTGACCTCGGGTGCTGTCTGTGTTGACTTTGTACGTTCTCACTGTCACCATGCAGGTTTCCTCTGGGTGCTTCAGTTTCCTCTCGCATCCCAAAAATTTGTGGGTTTGTAGGTTAATTGGCAACTGTAAATTATCCCCAGTGTGCAGGGGGTGGATGCGAAAGTGAGATAACAGAGAACTAGTATGGATAACTACGATCAATAGTCGGCATGGACTTGGTGGGCCCAAGGACCTGTTCCCATGCTGTATTTCTAAACTATGTTAAGTGTTTGAAAGCTCTCCGACTTCACCAGTGGGGTGAGCATAGGCATTAGAGAGATTATCAGGGCAGACGAGAAATGGATAGCTCAGCAAGAACAAATAACACCACATCTATATCCAGTCCGAAGAAGGGTCTCAACCCAAAACGTCACCCACTCCTTCTCTCCAGAGATGCTGCCAATCCCGCTGAGTTACTCAGCCTTTTGTGCCTATATCTAAGTCAGCTGCCTAGAGCAGATGAGATAAGGTGAGGTTATGCTATGTCACATGAGACTAGGCATTGCTGCAAGAGGCAGACCACATGCAAATTTCTCAACTGCACTTTGTACCTTATCTGTAAAATGTATATATTTTTTAATGGATGGGCACAAGAAAATTAATATTAAAATCAAATGTGATAAGAATGACTTAAAGGAGAAAAGAGCGTTAGTGCAGACAGAACATTTCAGCGTTCAGGAGCTTGTCATAGGAAGACTTGAGTGCTTGTGGCCAAACTTTATATTCGAAATGATCAAGGTCAGATGAGAGCAGTGATATCAGAAAAGATTGTTGGGATCAATTTGATCTTGCAAATGGGATGAGAATGTTAAATCGTAGATTAAACCACAGAGGTGATGGTTTGGGTAATACAAAGGTATAACCATAGCTAGGTTATTGTCCAACCCATCTCTACCCCATTGCGGTCATTGGACTTTGTCTGTAGAGCTGGTGCTCTACAATGCAGAACTCTATCCTGCACTGTATCATCCCCTTTGCTCTCTCTATTGTACTTGAGTTTGGCCTGATTGTACAGTATTAACTGTTTTGAATAGATAGCATGGAAAACAAAGCTTTGCAGTGCACCTTTTATACTTGTAGCAATAATAAACTTAAACGTAAAGCCTACAAAAGTATTTTTGAATGTAAGCTGCTGTGAGTTAGGCCATGACCAACAGTACTATAGATGAGTTGGGAGCCTTTCCAGAAATGAGTTACATCATCATATGTTAACAAAGGTATCAAGAATTTCAGGAGTAAGATGATTTAAGGTCAAGATGGCCATGCTTTGCTACATTAGGAAGGAATACTTTCTTGTCACAAGTGACCAGGCACAGTGAGCTTATTTGCTTGCATACACAATGTTTACAAATAGCAGACACCTATGGCGCAGACAAAGTTACAAAGCATGCTGGCTCCCCCTTTTGTTCCACCCCCACCCCCACCCTACAGTGGTTCCCCCACGCCAGGTCCTCATTGTCCTTTGTCCCCCCCCCCCCCAATTGTCCTTTGTTTTCCCCCTCCCTCACAATGGTCCCCCCCATGCCGAGTCTCCATTGTTCTTCTCCCGCCCCCTCACGGCTCCTCCATGCTCTCATCGGCAGTCGACCGTGGGTTGACCTGCGAGGAATCGCCACCGCCGCCTCGAGGCCCCATCGCCGCGAGGCTTCACCGCTGCCGACGCCCCACTTCATGCCACCGCGGTGCCGACCCGGGCCCCAGCCGCGCG
>CM075988.1:13086151-13202860 GCA_038087875.1 Malacoraja senta
ACTTGATTGAATTTGTCCTCATTAAGGCGATGATTAAATTGTAAAGAATTCGACCATCAGATTAATTTGTATCATTGACGTGCTTTAGATGTTTTGAAAAATCATTTGTGTAATTCATGCAAAACTTCTATTCTTTTCAGGTCCGTTCTTGCTGCTACTCCCACTTGCTCTGGTCATTTGGAATTTTCCATTCCTCTTGTAGAAACGCAAATGTTGCGAGATACCGAGTTCTGAAAATCTGCAGTTCTTGAAAGATCATTTACCATTCAAGTAATGTGCAATATAAAGAGGACATTTGCAAAACATGCTCCAGCAACATTTCAATTAAAGTCATCTGAGGGACAATCCTGAAAAGTTGCAATAATACGTAACACTTTCAGCTGGTATGCATGACATTTTGGGCCTATATTGAACATTCCTTTGTCTATTGTGATAAGAGGACATTTCAGCAGGATATGAATTATGATTTGTAATGCTTCTGTGCATTTTCCTAAGTTAAGCATCCATGACTACCTAAAGTTACAAGCCATATTCTGCGAACAGTGTTTTGACATTTATTGTATGCTAATGAGATAGATTTATTTTTACATTATCAAATAATTTAAAATATCTTTTTAAATAGTTCTGATTTTGTGAGGCTTCAGAGGGCAATATATAAATGCAGGACTGGATATAAAAATACAAATGACAAAAACAATGGTTAGTGACAATAGTTGGTGGTATTTGTCCTTAAAAAGTCCTTCCAAGCCTCTCCAGACGGAATGTGTTTTTTGGTTCAGTGAATACCAATACAGCAAGATTTAATTTGTGGTAAACTACTTCCCGTACTTCCCCTTGAGGCAAACTTTGTCTTTTGACATTCTGTTTTAAAAGATGAAACTGTAATTAGTAAAATTAATTTCATTATTTTTAACAAAGCAGGTAAAACCTAAAATTAAAAATGTTGACTCTTTGAACTCACAAGTCAGAGGTATATTGCAAGTTTGGAGAAGGGTAAGTAGGGACATCACCCCTTCTCTCTGCCTCAATAATGTGCTGCGATTATGGCCTACACATTTATCCAATCACAACAAGGAAATTCGAAGTCCTGTATACTGATCTGTTTAACATTTATTCAAACAGTACAGAACCAAAATAATTCAGGTCATTTCTTATTTGGAATTGACATTATTTCCTGTCCATCATTCTAAATGTACGAATGAAAATATTTTTGTGAACTAAACTCGGTAATATTTGCTCTTGGATTTAGTGTATCTGTGCTAACTGTGAGAGCAAATAACTATGGTACTCTGGGAATGGGGCTGGACAAGCAAGTTATGGTGATGAAACTAATCTTCTGTAAAGGTTGCTAGTTTGCTCACATGCAGCAGTTGTACTGATCAAATCATGTGATAACATTGAAGTGCCGATCTGACTGTTATTTAAAATTAAAAGTTCATACAAATGAATCTGCGGTTCAACATCATATAAATAATCAACATTTTCCAATCCCACCATTGAATCGGAGTACCTAGTCCAATGATTGCATTCCCAGTTGCAGCAAATGATCATTCTAAACTGGGGACGGCCTATTTATACACTACACCAACAGAAAATAAGTATGAAGAAATAGTCTTATCTCATCTTGCTGGAGATAAGTGATGGATAATTCATAATAGTTCTGACGTTTTAATCTCAGATTCTAATTGTAACAGTAACAACAACATTTGTGACATCATGTTTCGTATATGTCTGTATTTGTGAATTGTGCATTTGTCACAGGTGAATTTAAGAATAGTTCTAATGTCGGGTCGCATGTAATGTTCCCTGTGACAGATGCTTGGGAATATGTACAGTTTGATTTTGGGGATCTAATCACTCCTGTTGCATTCTCAACGTATTGTATTGTATATCTTTATTGTCATTTCCTGAGTATTCGCATACCCAGAGAAAACAAAAAAACATTCCTCAACCAGTGTCCATTTCAGTGTGCAGTAAAAAATAAATAGAAGTAAAAATACATATATCATGAACAAATTAACACTCTACTCTACTAAACATCAACAGGCGTTCCGATCGGCAGCGGCACGACAGTGGCTCTGCTGCAGTGTGTCCAGGTTGGTGGTTGGTGCACGATACTTTGGCAGGGGACAAAGTCCGTTTATCAGTCTTATAACCTGCGGGAAGAAGCTGAGGAGCATCCTGCTGGTTTTGCACCTAATGCTCCGGTACCTCTTCCCAGATGGCAGGATGGAGAATATGTGATGCAATGGGTGGTAGGGGTCTTTGATGATGGGGATGGCTCTGCTGATACATCTCTTCCTGTATATGTCCAGCAGGAAAGGGAGTGGAGCACCAATAATCCTGCTGGCGGTCTTCACAATCCTGTCTAGTTGGTGCCGTTCGTACGCCGTGCAGCTCCCGAACCAGGAAGTGATGCCGTAGGTTAATGTGCTCTCGATTGTCCCCCTATAAAAAGTTCGTAGGTGTGTAGTGGGGAGACCTGCTTTACGTAGTCTTCGGAGAGGGTGTAGTCGCTGCTGGGCTCTCTTGACCAGTGCTGTGGTGTTGGTCGTGGGCGTCAGGTCATCTGACAGGTGGAGTCCTAGAAACTTCACGCTGTTGACCCTTTCCACATCAGCTCCATCGATGTGCAGAGGTGTATGGTGTTGTTTTCCCGCCCTCCTGAAGTCAACCACCATCTCCTTAGTAATCAATATATCTTCAGAAGCTGAACAGACTCTTGCATTAATATTTAAAATCTGTGGAATTACATTTTTTTGTGATGAAGTTGCATGTCAAAGCAAATTTAAAAAATGAATATATTTTGTCTGGTTCTCTGCAAATCAATCACCGTAGTGTGATCCACTACCAATCGCCTTGAAACGAAAGACCCTGAGGACTTGTTCTTCATAGTTTGGGCTAGACCAGGCCGACCTGTGAGCTACCAGGATACTATCAGCACGTCTCCTGTCCCACCAGAGGCTCAAATGCCCTCGAACACTGCGACACAGCTATCAAAGACATCTATCATTCCATCTGACTTACAGACTCTGCCCCTCCTTCCTGCATACAAGAAGAAACTGAATCAATAGGATGTGGTATTGAAAGTCAAACAGTATTTGTCTGAATAAACATGAGCTCCTACGTTACAGTTTGAGTCGGTAGACTGGTCCATGTTCAAGCACTCACCCCTAAGTGGGTACACTGGTTTTGTCACAGGCATCATCAATAAGTGTCTAAAGGACTGCATGTCAAAGTTGTCAATCTGGGTGTTCCCCAACTGGAAACAATGGATGAACTGTGTACAAGAAATCTAGGTAGCACCATCACAAAGACATCAGGAATGCCAAGAGACAATTCCAGACAAACCACAAAGAGCCTGTTGGTTCTGGCAAACCTTGCATACTATAATGGACTACATGCCGAGTCAGCCGGAATCACCAGAAATTCCCCTTCCAGACGAACACCAGATCAGTGGAATTATGTCACCCATCCCATTGGGTGTTCATATACCACACCCAGCAGATTGGCAGCTGGGCAGAAGATACAAATGTTTAAAATCATGTATCACCAGATTCAGACAAAGCTTCTTCCCCAATTTTATCAGTCTTGAAAGAACCTCTAAGGATGAAATCCCACTCCCCCAATCTACTTGTTGCAGCTCATGTACTTTCTTTAATCTGCAATTTCTCTGTAGTTGTAACACAATATACACCACTCTGTTTATTTTCTCTTTTGCATTACCTGATGCATTCATGTATGGTGTGATTTGCCTAGATAGCACCAAATCAAAGATCATTACTGTACCTTGGTACAAATGACATTAATAAACCAACATCAATGGAAATATCAATAGTAAGACTGAGCCTTTTTTATTTCAGCAGAAGTTGCTATTATCTTTGCCCTGACCAAAGTATGAATGTTTTTTTTTGCTTAAAGTATTGTGATGGTTTACAAACAGATGTGCACATTTCTTTTGCCTGGCAATCAGATTGACAATCTGAATCAAAATCCACATCTGGTGAATAAAATTGTTTAAATTATATCTGACCAGATGATGGATTTGATTTCTTTCATTCGAGCCTGCGGTGCAGGGCCAAGGGCCTCTCCTGCACCTGTTTTCTATTGGCACAAAGAGACAGACTGGTAACAAAACAAGCTTTGGTTTTGTACCAGATACAATGTTTATTCTTTCCTAATGTCTGTTCTTCAAATTTTAAATTATAAATTGGAAAATTAATCTTGTATTCTCCAGTTTTCCAAAAAAGCATAATATGTATTTAATTAAATACTTGTACTTTACTTATTACTGTTAAAATATGTATACAATTTGCATGTTTTGAACATCTTTGTTGATATTAACTTTCATGCTTAGAAACTTAAAAACATTTGAGAGCTAATATGAATTTATGAATTGTTTCAGATGATGCAGTGGTATGATTGAATATAAATGTGTGCTATGGTTCTTAAAGTATTTTAGCTCACAGCCTTTCCCAGCCAGGAACACTAAAGGGCCTGTCCCACTTACGTGACTTTTTTGGCAACTGCCAGCACCCGTCATAGTTCGCCGAAAATTGTCAACGTGTTGAAAATGCAGTGGCGACCAGAAAGACGCTACGACTCTTTGGGTGATTAGGAGACTACTCACGACCATACAGGCGACACCCTGGCAACATGTCACGGGGTGAAGCCTGTATGGTCGTGAGTAGTCACCCAAAGAGTCGTACCTTGTTCTGGTTGCCGCTGGATTTTCAACAAGTTGAAAATTTTCGGCAACCTGTAACGACCTATGACGGGTGCCAGCAGTCGCTGAAAAAGTCGCGTAAGTGGGACAAGCCCTTAAGTTTGTTTTTCATTTTGACCATAGGAACACTGCTGTCATCTTCAACTTTGAAAAACCTGCTGAAGTAAATATGAAGTTGTAGAATTTCTGCTTATATAGACTTAGTGCAGTTTTCCTATGAAGCCTTTTAAATTTGCACATAAGATCGCAAAAGTAAAATATAACTGATGCTGAAAAAATGACTTGATAGTAAAAAGAAATTGATGGGGTTTGGACAATGTCTATGGAGAGAGGACCTGAGACAGCATTTCATCTTTTTTCTTTTACCTGTAAATGTTTTTGACCTAAGAATGGACTGTGTGATTTACATTCTATGCACAGTATTTTGCTTTTAATTAATGGAGAATTTGTGCACTTGGGGACAATTTGGTATTTAAAATATCTTGCAAAGTAGGCCAGGAGTAAACTTTGCGTTAAAAGATCAGTCGGACCACATGCTAACTGGGTCTCGCCACCATGTTGGAATCCATGGCTAACCAGAGAAATTATGTAGATACTGAACGCAGCCCACACGTTTAGTATATTTCTTGCTATTCCTACAGTTTCACATAGAAACATAGAAACATAGAAAGTAGGTGCGAGAGTAGACCACCAGGTCCATCGAGCCCGCACCGCCATTCGCTCATGGCTGAACACTAAACAGACACCCTTACCCACAAACAGTAGACACAAGACACAGAACACAAGACACTACCCTCCCCTTTATATCGCTATCACCCCTCTCCACCCCAAGAACCGCGTGATCTCCTGGGGGAGGCAAAAAACCGGATAAAAACCCAGGTCCAATTCGGGAAAAAAATCCGGGAAATTCCTCTCCGACCCCAATCCAGGCGATCGACACTTGTCCAGGAGATCACTCAGGTCTTACTATACTAACCATACCTAGGTCCATATCCCTGCCCTCTCCCCGTAGCCCCTTATCCCCTTGGCAGCTAAAAAACCATCTATTTTAGACTTAAATATATTTAATGTTTCTGCTTCCACTGCTCCCTGGGGCAGTGAATTCCATAAATTAACCACCCTCTGGGTGAAGAAGTTCTTCCTCATCTCAGTTTTAAAAGAGCCCCCTCTTATTCTACAACTATGTCCCCTAGTTCTAGTTTCCCCGATCATTGGGAACATCCTCGGTGCATCCACCCGATCAAGGCCCCTCACGATCTTATATGTTTCAATGAGATCGCCTCTCATTCTTCTAAACTCCAAAGAGTAGAGTCTGCTAAATTACTACTTTCAATTAAAAATTGGAACATGTCATGTTATAACATCTTACCTTTTTTGGTCTGAATTGAGTAGCTCTTTAATTGCTCTGAAGAAGGGTTTTAACCTTAAACGTCACCTATTCCTTTTCTTCAATTATGCTGCCTGACCAGCTGAGTTACTCCAGCATTTTGTGTCTATCTTCAGTACAAACCAACATCTACAATTCCTTCGACATGGTTTATCTTCTAATCCTTGATAATTTCAATTAAGAATCGTGAATGATAAAGGAATTAATAATAATTTACTTTTGAATTAGATGGTGATTAATGTCACTTGCAAAAGATATTTAGGTTATTCAATTATGTGTAATGTTGATGCATCAAGCCCTATTAAATGCATTCTTAAATGTACTCTTTGTAAAACAACAGTTTTAAATGTACTCTTTGTAAAACAACAGATTACAATTGGTACTTCAATACCAGGAAATGAGATGTAATTATTAGTGTGCTGTTTTTGGTATTATGCATAGTACTTAGGCCAAATATGGTGCCCCAAAGAAATGCAATTGGTAATGCCTGTTAAGAACTTGTTATTTATGATTTGCACTCATTCATGTTAATAAACTTAATCTGAATCCTTTGTAGTTGAGAACTGGCACCCCATCAATTCTCCACAATCCCTCCAATTCCCTCTCATCTCTGTTGTAGTCGCAGTCATCACTAAAGAGATCTCTCCATGAGGACTGTGACTCCCATGGAGGTGATAGAGAAATGTTTGAGGTTATGGAAAATTAGGTTGGCAGAATCTAGGATATGGAAGGTTCATTGATTTCCCAACTATGGAGTGGGGAAATTGGTGTCTATGTTCACAGTGGCCCCGACTACCTGAGCTCAATGGCAGCACTAAATCCAGAGATTATAGCCCTATCATGGTTACCAGTTCATAGACCTCTCAATCTCTTATAGATTACCTGTAGGTCACATTATTCCATGGACAGTTGACTATTGCATCATGATATATTCCTCATTTTCTTGTGTATTCTTTACAAATATTGTAAGTTATGACCAGAAATGATTTCACAAGTGAGATACATGATGGATGCATTGAAGTAAATCTTGACAGAAAGTGCTAATGGAATGATCATAAAGAGGAAATGAGAGTAATCTAAAAGAGACACAACATGTTTCAAGTGCATCTTGTTTATTGAAAAGAAAGGCAAAAAAGGTTGAATTCCCACAAACATGTGTTGGATAGCCAGTGGAATGTAATTTTTTGGAGGGGAAAAATAAATGATGCTTTGAAAATAACCACAGCAGCTTTTCCATTATACACACACTGATGGTTTCCTTGAAGGCAGATAAAGTTCTCAACTTTCTCTGAAAATAACTACAGATGCTCCCCCGCAATGAGTATGTTATTCCCTTCTCATATCCCACGGTAGGAAAGGTTTGAAAGGTTTCTTCTGCTGAAATTATGATTAAATTATAAATAATTTTCTTGAAGGAATGTGGTTTTGATTTTGACACACAGACAATTGGACGAAATCTCACGAGTTCTGTAACCCTGTCAATCTGAATGATCATCTGTGCAGTTTCAATTTTGTGATTGAACTGAATGACTGGTGTCTGAGCCTTTGCAGTTTGAGCTCACAATGTCTAGCCCCAAATCTAATGAAAACATCAGATTAATTAATGAAAATGAATTTCTAGAGTGAAATGCATACCTGCTCCTTTACTCGATCTAGGCAGGCAATGTTTGTCATTTACCAAATTAAAGATAAAACACCATATGCTTTTTGTATTGCTTTTGTACTGTTTTCGTAAATTGCTTTCAGTCTGACTGTAAATAGCAGTCTTTAACATTAGTCATCATTTTCCAAATCTAGCTCAACTAAAATTTAACAGCTAAAATATGATGGCAATTCACTTGTAGACCTGGCAAGTGCAATTTCAAATTGATGAACAAGAAATGCTGGAAGTGCTCAGAATCCAAGACCTCTGTTCCTCCCTCCACAGCTGCTGCTGAATGCTGAGTTCATTACATTGAAACTTTAGTTCAGTTTCTTGATCCATGGCTTCTACCTGACCTACGGGGTCAAGGAAAAGGCATTCACGTCGCGGTCCTGTTTCCACCAATCTTTCCGCCATCACGCACAAGAAATGTCAAGACATACACCATTGTATGCAGATGCCGAGAAGTGTGTTCAGCTCTGGCTGAACAACTTCTAATCTTGTGCGTGGACTCGATAAGAAGAAGAACCTGACCTACTGAGCATCTCCAATGTTTTCCATGTATACTTCTGATTTCCAGCAGCTGCAGTATTTTGCTTTCAAGAAGAATTGCATCTCTAATTCTATGTATGAATAATTACTTATTAATTCAGTCACTCTGATATTGCAACTCCACGATGTTTATTTTCATAACCTTTATTTATGCATCCACAGGAAGTGGTATTCACGGTCAATGGCCAGTGGTGACGCGTGTCACTAAGGCAGCCATATCTGAGCCGTTGAACTGATTGACTTGCTGGATGTTTTCAGAAGGCAATTAATATTGAATCATATTGCTATGGGGTTGGAGCTCCGTTGGCCAGACGGGAATTCCTCCTCTAAAAGACATTAATGAACCAGTTGTTTTAATTTCTTATGTAGCAGAAGGGCGGCACAGTGGCGGTAGAGTTGCTATGTTACAGCGCCAAAGTACCACGTTTGATCTTGACTGTGGGTGTTGTCTGTGCGGAGTTTATAGGTTCTCCCGGTGACTGTGGGTTTTCTCCAGGTGCTCCGGTTTCCTCCTATGCTCCAAAGACGTGTAGGTTTGTAGGTTAATTGGCTTCAGTAAAATTGTAAATTGTCCCTTGTATGTAAAATAGTGTTAGTGTACGGGGTGATTGCTGGTCAGCGTGGACTCAGTGGGCTGAAGGGCCTATTTTCACATTGGATATCTAAAGTCGGACGATTTGCTTAAGGGTATTGGAAAGCAAAAAGAAAAATGGCAAAACGGCTCTCAATTTAAAACAAAGGTCATCCAGATAATCTGAGTAATAAAAGGTTTGCACAGCTGCAAGGGAAAAATTTCCATACCACAGCATGAAGCGATTACTGAGCCCGTGACACTGACATAGATAATCAAGAACTCTTTTCTCATGTAATGATGTGTACTGCCAAATCTGGCTCAAGATCAAGGCAAAAACATTTTTTGTTCTTTGGCAGATGTAAAAATCTAACCTTCCCAATGTGCCACAGACTTGGGACTTTAATTACATGCAAAAGTTAATGTAACATGCAAGTAGTCTTGGGTTCACTCCATTACCATAAAGTCATGAAAGGGTGATGTGTCTGAAGAAGGGTGTCGACCTGAAATGTCACCTATCCATGTTCTCCAGAGATGCTGCCTGACCTGTTGCATTACTCCAGCACTTTGTGTCCTTTAGTGTATTAACCAGCATCTGCAGTTCCTTGTTTCTACACCTTATTCCAAATTAGCATTCAAGGCAGTATCATAGTAAATTAGATTCCACAATTAAGGGCCTGTCCCACTTACGCGTCCTTGGCTCGCAAATTACGCGACCTCGTGGTTGCTTGAGGCGTACGGGCACCGTATGGCCGCGCGGGGCCGGTCCCACTTAGAAGCGCGGAGGGGTATGGAGTTGTGCGGGGCTGGTCCCGACATCGCGCGGGGCTCTGAAATATTTTATTTTTTTATTTTTTTATTTATTTTATTTATTAGAAGTACATTACATTACAACCACATACATTAGTACTCGTCACTTATGTCTTCTTACAATTAATGTACTCCGTTTGTTTTTTACACTAGTAAAAGGAAAGGATAAGATTGAAAGAAAGAAGAAAGTGAAGGAAAAAGTGAGAGTGTAGAAAATGTGACAACAAGAAAGAACGAAGACCCTATAAGAACAAAATTAAAAACAAAAGAAAAAGAGTTAAGAAATAGACCCTAGAAAAGAAGGAGAAAGAG
The DNA here is from genome assembly GCA_038087875.1 of Malacoraja senta. Lineage (NCBI taxonomy): Eukaryota > Metazoa > Chordata > Chondrichthyes > Rajiformes > Rajidae > Malacoraja > Malacoraja senta. The sequence goes on from CM075988.1 coordinate 13,096,152, forward strand.
AAAGAGGAAAAAGAGAGAAACAAATAGTTTTTATGAGCATTACGCAAATGGGACATACCAACTCTTCAACTATCATCCCCCATTACCTGACCTCAATTTTTTTAAGGTACCTTTGCACCCTATATTTGTAATAATTCTATAAATGCAGACCACGTCAGGTGGAAGTGATCTGGTTTACCTGCCAGGAGGAGTCTTATCTCTTCTAGGTGTAATGTTTCGAACATATTTGAAATCCACATGTTTATAGTTGGTATTGGAGCCTTCTTGAGGATTAGAGCCTTCTTGAGGATTAGAAAATTTGAGGATTAGCTTTTTTCCAGTTATTAACCCATAGTTTATTAGTTTCTTTTGAAACACATTTAGTTCTGGACCATCTTCCGTTATTCCGAAGATAATCCATTCTGCTTTGGGTATCAGTTTTATTTTAAATAATTTTGTAAAGATTTTGAAAATTTCATTCCAAAATTTTTGAATTTTTGTACAGAAAACAAATGAGTGCGCTATAGTAGCTTCTTGGGATTGACATTTATCACAAATGGATGATACATTTGGGAAAATTTTATGGATTTTAGTTTTGGAATAATATAATCTATGTAAAATTTTAAATTGTATTAAAGTGTGTCTTACATTAATCGAACATTTATGCACGTTTAATAAGTGTTCATTCCAACTTTCCTTTGAAATTTTAATAGCTAACTCTTGTTCCCAGTCTCTTCTGATACCCTCCGTAGATGGTATTTCTACATTTAAGATAATATTATACAAATATGATATTAAGTTTGCTGATTCAGGTTTTATCTGCATTGCCTCATCCAATACATCTGCTGGGTTATTATAATGATCTTTTGTATATTATTTCAAATAGTCGCATATTTGAAAATATTTAAAATATTGATTATTTCCGAGTTTATATTTTATTTGTAATTGTTGAAATGAAAGTAATTTTCCAGTTTCATACAAGTCACCGAACATTTTAATTCCTAGTCTATCCCAATGTGTAAAAGCTTTATCTATAATAGAGGGATTAAACGAAGGGTTATTAACTATGGGTGATAAAAGTGATACATTTCTTAATTTTAAATTTTGTTTTATTTGTTTCCAAATTCGGATTGTGCTATGAATAATTGGGTTCTTATTATAATTTATATTATTCAGTTTCATTGGAGAGAGGAGGATCGCTCCAATGTTTCCAGAGGAGCAATCCTCTTTCTCCATTACAATCCAGTCCACTTGCTGGGCGGAGTTATCCATCAGTTGAATCATATTTTTAATATTTACTGACCAATAATAATACATAAAATTAGGTAGTGCTAAACCCCCTAATACTTTAGGTTTATTCAGGTGAGTTTTTTGTAATCTATGTGATTTATAGTCCCATATAAAATTAGTGATATCTGAGTCGAGTTTTTTTTTAAACTTCTTTGGTAAGTATATAGGAATCGATTGAAATAGGTATAAAATTTGTGGTAGAAAGATCATTTTTATTGCATTTATTCGGCCTATTAAAGACATCGGGAGCGTTTTCCAGAATTTAATTAGTGTGTTTAATTTATTAAGTAGGGGGTCAAAATTTGCCTTAAACATACCTTGATATGTTCTAGTAATTTCGATTCCCAAGTATTTAAATTTTTCTGTAGCTATTTTAAAAGGGAATTTTAAAAGATGTGTTGAATCTTTCGGTTTTATTGACATAATTTCACTTTTATTCCAATTTATTCTATATCCAGAAAAAGATCCAAAGTCTTCAATTAAATTTAATATATTTGGTATAGTGATTTGAGGATTTGTAATGTACAGTAATATATCATCCGCGTATAAAGATATTTTATTATATGAATCTTTAGTATTATATCCATGGATATCAAGGTGTATTCTAATTTTTCTGCTAGCGGTTCAATAATGAGAGCAAACAGCTGTGGTGATAATGAGCATCCTTGTCTATTTCCCCTTGATAGTTGGAATTTCGAGGATAATATGTTATTAGTTAATATTCTAGCTGTAGGTTTATTATATAATAATTTGATCCATAGAATAAAATTCTCTCCCAGTTGGAATGTTTGTAATACTTTATCCATATAATTCCATTCTACTTGGTCAAATGCTTTTTCAGCATCCAGCGAAATAATTGATAATTCTTGATCTTCAGATTTGTGTGAGTGCATTATGTTGAGTAGATGTCTCATATTGTTAGATGAGTATCTCTTAGGGATAAACCCCGTCTGATCTGGGTTTATTAATTTACTAATGTATTTACTTAATCTTCTAGCTAATGTTTTCGCTAATATTTTTTGATCTGTGTTTAACAATGCTATAGCTCTATATGAACCCGGTTCTTCTAAATCTTTGTCTTTCTTAAGTATTAGTGTAATCGTTGATTACGCTAATGTATCAGGTAGTATTTGTTTTTTAAAAGCATATTGGTACATTTTTTGTAATCTTGGTATTATTTTATCATAAAAGCTTTTATAAAATTCATTAGTAAATTCATCAGGACCTGGTGTTTTTCCATTCTTTAGTGAGTTTATTGTATCTTCTAATTACTTAATTGAAATTTGTGCACCCAATTCCTCTTGTTCCTTCAGCTCTAACATTGGAAGATTACAATTATCCAAAAACTTTGTGATATTATTGGAATCAATTGTCGTTTTAGATGTATACAAATTCTCATAAAATTGCGCAAATCTTTTATTAATATCCTTCGGTGTTGTTAATAATTCCCCTTTATCTGATTTAATCTTTGGGATAGTATGTTCCTTTTCTCGTTTTTTTAGCTGGCAAGCCAAAAGTTTATGCGGTTTATCCCCAAATTCAAAGTGCTCTTGTTTTGTAATTTGAAAAAGTCTTATAAGTTTGGCAGATAATAATTTATTTTATTTAAATTTCAAAATTATTATTTTATTATGTTTATCTATTGATGGATCTTTAGCATTATCTATATCCATTTGTCTAATAAGTTCTTCTAACTGTCTTTGTTCATTCTTATTCTTTTTATTTTGAAAAGCTTGATATGAAATTATAATACCCCTAATCTGGAGTATCATTTATTTGAAAAAGGCATCCATTTGTTCTTTTAAATATATACTCGCTTGTGGATCTTTTCGAATTTGAGAATTAAATCTCCAAAACGATTTATTCTTAAACATTCCTTCCAGTTTTAAAAAGAAAGTTAGTGGAGAATGGTCTGAAATCGAATTTGTATGGCATGTTGGGTTAAATGTTTGAGGGATTAATTTTGTATCCAGCAGGAAGTAATCTATACGTGAGTATGTCTTATGTACCATTGAATAAAACGAGTATTCCCTGCCAGTTGGATTAACAATTCTCCAAACATCTGCTATATTAGTATTGTTTATATAAGTATTGAGAAGTTCCCCGGTTTTCGATTTCATATTCCCTCTCTGTTTTTGGCTTGATTTATCTAAGTACGGATCTAAAACAATTAAAGTCTCCTCCTATTATAACATTTTGATAGTTAAACTCTGCAATTATGTTGAAAATTGTATTGAAAAAGTGGGGGTTGTTAAAATTAGGGGCATATATATTTACCAAGGTAAGTGGAGTATCATGAATTTCTCCATTAACTATTAAGTATTTCCCTTCTATATCTGTTATGATATTCTTTGCTTTAAATGATATACCTTTTCTTATAATGATTGACGTACCTCTAGATTTCGAAGTGAATGAAGAATGGTATGTTTGACCTATCCATTTCGCCCTCAACCTAGCTTGATCCTGAGATTTTAAATGTGTTTCTTGTTAGAAGATAATGTCAGAGTTGTACAGTTTCAGCTGAGCTAGTATCTTACCCCTTTTAATAGGTTCGTTAATACCTCTTATATTCCAACTACAAAATGAGATTCCTCCTAGGTTCTTTTGTTTAGTATCATGCATTTTGAATAATTATAGTACCTTTAAATCTTGTGGTGCATCCATATCCCAGGTCTTTGGGTATTGGGGGAACTTTTGAATTTCTAAGTTTTGTTGGTATATCCATTTTACGCTTATCACTAAACACAAAACACAAACATGTGAGTTTATGTGGTAATAAAAAAAAAACTAAAAAAGTGAAGATACAGTGTCTAATATAGTCGGCACTGTAGCGAGTGTCCCACCTGCAGGTGGGAAAAAACCTTGTTTCGACTTCCATTGTGATGTTAAACAAATAGCTCCGCTCTCTTGGTTGATCATAACATATTAAAATATTAAAACGGGGCCTCACATTCAGATATATAATACAATTTAACCCTATATATTTCATTATAACATATCATATATATATCGCAATTTTAGCTACTAATTATTAAACAGATACTTTTGACTTCAATAAGAATCAACTGTTGGTTGAAGGGGTTAACGAGACGTGCCCCTGGACCTAAGCCAGGTGCTCGTTTATCATCCCCTCCTCCCACTTATAGATAAGGTTTCAATTTATTAAAAATTCATATTAGTATGTTAGTTCATTATTTTTTATTTTTATTTATTTTTTATTTTTGTTAGTATTCTAATCTAACATGAATAACTTGTTAAGTTATTAATAGGATAAATTCTTACAATTGGTTTTAATATTATAATCTAATAAACAAGTAAATGCTTCTGGTATATACCATTCCCGTCTGTTCAGCTGCTTACTCATTTTGAACAGAAAGTGTCCTTGATTCAACATTCCAAAGATAACAGTCTAGCCATCCCCAGACAAAGCATTACTTAGAATGGTTCAGATCTGCCAAACCCCCATTTGATTTCTATTTTTCAACGATAGTTTTGGCATATTTGAACGCGTCTTCAGGCTTAACATATGACTTTTCAGAACCCTTGAAGGAAATACGCATTTTCGCTGGATAAAAAACTCCGTATCTGATCCCTTCTTTCCCTCTTAAAAGATCCTTAACCTTCTCGAATTTGTTTCTTTTTTGCACAATTTCATACGGGTAGTCCCTGAGTATCTTGATAGTGTCATTGTCCACCCGCAGTTGCACACCATGTTTGATTTTGCTCATAACATCTTCCAGTTCTAAAATATCCCGAAATTTCACAATAATGTCGTGGATGAGTTTTTCCCGCACCAGATCTTTGTTTAAATCTTGGGACACGATGAGCCACTTTGATTTTCGGTTCTTTGGAAAGATTAAGCAGTTGTTTAAGCAAGCCCATGGCAAACTCACGCACATCCTCCCCCTCGGCTCCTGAAATTCTTGTAGTGAACGAAATCTTCACGCGCCAACGGCCTGTCGCGGAACTGACGGCCAAAGTGGGAGAGGCCCAAGACCCTGGCATGACGCAACGTCTCACCTTCAACAGCAGCAGAAGCAGGCAAACAATCGCCGAACTCGGCCTGGGGCTCACGGCCATTGCGGTCCGGATCCGCCCCCACTTCTACTCCCAGAGCGGGACCAAGAAAATTGAAGATGGACACAAAATGCAGGAGTAACTCAGCGGGACCGGCAGCATTTCTTGAGAGAAGCAATGGGTGACGTTTCGGGTCAAGACCCTTCTTTTCAGACTGAAGAAGTCTCGACACGAAACATCACCCATTCCTTCTCTCCAGAGATGCTGCCATTCCCGCTGAGTTACTCCAGCTTTGTGTCCATCTTCAAATGACGTCATGCGCTCCAGACGGCTGTGCGTACGCATGTAATCGTGCCCGACCTTCGCTCGACCGTCTCGGCTCAACGCGACCATGAGGTCGCGTAATTTGCGTGCCAAGGGCACGTAAGTGGGACAGGCCCTTTAAGGAAATGCTTCATTTAACATTGCAACATGTGGAATGTATCATGCTGAAACAAGGCATTTAATCCAACAGCAGCAATCAACAACTGGCGGTTCTGACATATTCTCTTGTTATTTTAGACATCCAGTGCAGTTTTTAAAAATTATCAGGATGTTAGTGAATATTGGCTATTTTATTAGGGGATTAAAAAGAAACAATGAAATGTTGACATTTTGTATATTGGGAGAGTTTGTTTTATATTTTCATAATCCTTTACTTCCTTATCGACAGACTCAGTGCAGATGATTAACAGCATCTCCTCCTCACTGACCTTCAACATAAGGGCGCAAGGCTGTGTGCTTGGCCCTCTGCTCTACTCTCTGTTCTCCCATGATTGTGTGGCCAAATACAGCTCCAAATGCTATCTATAAATGTGCTGATGATACCCACTGCTGTTGGCTAAATCCCAAGTAGCTGACAAGTCTGAATGCAGGATATAGAACATGTAGTTGAGTGGTGCTGCAACAACAACCTCTTGCTCAACATCAACCAAAAGAAGAAACTAATCCTTGACTTCAGAAAAGGGAAGTTGGGAGACGACTCGCCTGTTTTCATTGCTAGTTAAGCAGCAGAGAGTTAACAGCTTCACATTCCTGGATGTTAAAGTCTTGGATGACCTGTAGACCTTGGATGGCCTAGCACATGGATACACCCAGTAAATGATGCACATGGATTACTTCCATGAATGATCATTGCCATTCAGAGTCATGGAACTCCAGCAGGAAGATTGTTTTTTTTGTGGTTTTCACTGAGCCGGAGGATACAATAGAAAATGAATTGCAGGAAGCTGTAGCCCAAGAAAATACTTTTAACTTCATATATTTCCCAGGAGGGGATAACTGAGGGTCTTATTTGACACTTGAGCAGCTCTTTCACATTTGGTTCTATTCAGGGTTGTCAGTTCTAACTGATTTCAATTCATGGAAGGGTTTTGTGGACTGGTGTGTTACTCAGCCACACTCCGATCATTGACTCATTTTTGTGCTCCGACAATTTTTCCAAATCAGAATCATGGCTTGTGAAATCATTGCTTTCATCTTTTGTAAGACATTTATGATATTGAGAGAAAATGTAGTTCTGTTTAATACCATTGTGGATTTTCTGCTGTGCTATTCACTGAATGTTATGAAGGCTTTTCTTTAAATCCGAGATAACGAGAAAGGTTGACAGTCTAAACAGCATCTGATCTTGCTGGATAACTACTTTACCTGACTGTGGAAGTAATGAAAAATACTGAACGAGCTGAAAAATACTGAATACTGAATACTGAAAAATACTGAAAAATACTAAGTGACATCTTGTGAATATGTCTAAACTTCCAGTACTCCAACAAATGAAGAAATGTGCTTTATTTATACCAAACAATTATAACACGCAGTGCAACATTTCTTACAGTGGCGTTCTCCGAAGAGGTAAACTCTCCTGTGAGCTGTACACTGAAACAATGCATCAGCAGACTTAGTCATATTCTTTAATTTCAAAAGAGATACCACTCAATATTACATGTTATAGGTAATGTTCCATTGATGTAGATGTTGGTAAGTTAAACTCAAATCTAATACGTACACCCTAAAGTCTCGACTCGCCAAAGTGGTGACCCTACTGGTCCGGACGGATTTTGGACTTTCAACATGCAAGCCGCCATTATTCCCGACGCCCTGCAAAACGCTGTGGGACTGAAGCTGCCCGTGTTCTGGGCAGAGCAGCCTCAAGTGTGCTTTGCCCAGTTTCACCTCCGCAATGTCATGGTTGACGACACCCGGAACTTTAACGTCGTCGGGGCGCTCAACCAAGAGACGGCTCGCAGTTGCTGCCATACTTACAGGACCCACCAGCGCTTGGCAAGTACGATTGCGTCAAGGCCCTACTGCTTCGCATCTTCGGGCTCAGCCGCCGGGAGCGTGCCGCCTGCCTCCTCCACATGGACGGCCTCAGCGATTGCGCCACTCTGGATTGCGATTCATTTATCGTCGCAGCGGTGGCCCAGCCGCTCCTGGGCGCTGACTTCCTTCGGGCCTTTTCCCTCATGGTGGACGTACAGGGCGGGCGCCTAATTCCACCGGAAACAGACACAGGCCGTTGAATGCAAAGGAAGCTTGTTAGCCTTTGTAAACACTTCCAGCCAATGCAAGATAGACCTTATGGAACCATCTTAGTGAGAAGGAGCAGGGGGTGCGAGAGATCAGGAAATTGGTCAAACAAGTATACCAAATGTCAATTTCAGATATCAACATCTGAACGTCTGTTGCAAGTACTTTTTAGCCAATCTGTGGTAATAACTTCAAACTCACATCAGCTCATTTAGATCCATCACCAATTGAGATTTTATTGGCTCTTGATATAAAGTTTAAAAAAATTAACTAAAGCTATCCATGAAGAATAAGCCATCGCTTTATTACCTTTCAGCTGAGAGCACAAGCTCATGAGAAAATTATTTATTTGTGGGGGACCAAAAGATTGGGGTGAATGGAAAAGTTACATTTAGCAAAGAAAATGAAATCCACTTGTTAAAAAAAACAACACAAAGTGCTGGAGCACCCGAACAGGTCAGGTATCATCACTGGAGAAGATGGATAGGCAACATTTTGGGTGAGGACAATTCTCAGATTGCCGAGAAGGAGTTGGGGTGCCAGAGAACAAAGACTGTTCGATGTAACCAACAAAAGGGCAGGCATTGGTGGAGCCCATGCGAGTGCCCACAGCGACAAATTTAACTTGAAGAAAGTGTGACGAGTCAAAATATAAGTAATTGAGAGTGGAAAGATTCTACCAGGTGGAGAGGAATGTTAGTGGAGGAAAACTGATTTGGGCTCTGTTCAAGGAAAAAGTGGAGGGCCATGAGACCTGGTGGGGATGGAAGTGTAAAGAGAAATCCTCTTGTTCCTCAAGAAATACAGACTTTTTTCAGGGATACACCAGGAAATTGGGTTTCTACAAGAGAGCTTAGCAGAAAAATCTAACTGGCCTCTGTAAAACTATCATGTGCTCAGAATTCAGAAGTAATCATGTTGTCTTTTTGGCTATTAACATTTTCCGGAGAGTCACTTTTGGCCAATCTGCTTTGGTTCCTGTGTTGCTTTGAATTCCTAATGAGAAAGAAAAATAGCAAAGTTGTGAGGAATAAGTCCCAAAATTATTCTGTGATGCTCAATTAAGAACCACCCAGGAATATAAATCCAGAGTGATTATTTTCATCTTCTTACTCAAACACAACTCTGTCACTCCACCCAATCCATTTACTGTTTTACTAAAATGCCTTAGGTTATTTTACCAATTTGAACATCAGTACAAGCAAATTCTACTCAGAGTTTAATGAATTTTCAACTATAAAGAATGACAAAGACATGTCTGTATTCTAAGATTTATCTTCTGAAATTTCTTTCAAGTGATCCCTCAGGATCAATTTTGGACACCCTCTTTTCCACACTGTGAAGATATCCAGTTAACCTTCCAAGATGTAGAGATGACACAATCTCTAACTGCCTCCATTTTATCATTCTATTTATCTGCTATGTACTTCTGGCCAAGTTACTCCCAGTTTACCTCCAGTTTTCTCAGTGTGACCCAGATGTGTATATAAATGAATCATTGGAAGTTAAATGCAATTACAAAATGCAATTGGGATCTAATTCTATATTGGCTTTAATTGCAAGGGAACCCGAGTACAAAGATAGACACATTTGTTTCCAATTGCATACGAGTCTGGTGGGAAAACATCTGAAATATTATGTACTGGTCTGGTTTCCCAATCCAAGAAAGGATTTACTTGTGATGAAGAGAGAGTAGTTGATTCATGGAATGGTGGCATTGTCATGAGGAGAGATTAAGCAGACTGGGCCTTTACCAATTATATTATATGTTGTACATTGTGATTGCATTGAGGCATTAAAAGTTATTATCATAGGAAAGTGAGGATGATGTTTCCCAAGACGAGCATGTTCTGAACCACAATAAAGAGGTCACCTTTCTGGACAGGAAGGAGAAGAAATTCCTACACCTTGAGGATAGAGGTCTTTGGAATTCTTACCTAGGTGGAGGCTTAGTCAGTTGTGAGAGAGATGGGGAGATTTTTTGGATAATATGGGATATGCAGGAAAGTTGTATTGAGATAAAAGATCAAGTCAATGATCTTATTGAAGAGTTGAACAGGTGCAAGGGACCAATGGCCTGCATGTGATCTTGTGTGATGTGCAGCTTGAATGTGAATGTTTGAAACTTTTGGTACATTTTCTGTCCATCATCAAGACCGTAAAAAAATGACTCGCTATCTGCACCTGCCGCTGATGACCTTAGCCGGTGACCTGACAAATCTCTCATCTGAATCTTTTTTACTTTCAGATGGGGCTGTTGCAATGCTCTCTCTCCAGCCCCATGGGCTTCTCTCACCTGTGATTCAGCCAAACCATGGTGTTAAGCATTTGGTCTTACACTAAACCTTATTCCCTTTATTGTGTATCTATACACTGTGGATGGTTTGATAGTAACCATGAATTGTCTTTCTGCTCACTAGTTATCTTTTCACCATACCCTGAGTTTCAAAATTCCTCAAATCCACACTGCAGATTACCTCCTTGCTGTTGTAAACTTGCTTCCTACTTAATGCATATTATTGGAGAAAAATTGTTCATCTATCATTTATATAAAAAGGATAAAAGGCTATTTTAAGGCTTACCTCCATTTGCACAAGCAGTCCCAATCTATACAATAAAAAGGACATATTATTAGGGAAATTCTCCCATACATCATTTTTTTCGTCTGGAATCTGATTTTCATAATATAGAACATTTGTTTTTATTCAATGCTTTGACACATTTATTGTTAGTCATAAAACATGGAAACAGGCTCTTCAGCCCAACCTATCAATGCTGACCAAGATGTCCCATCAAGGTAGTCCCAATTGCCTGGCCCAGATTCCTCGAAACCTTTCCAACCTATGTACCTGTCCAAATGTTTTTGATGTGTTGCTATAAAATGCGTTTGGACAAGTACATGTGTGGTGCTTTTTATTTACATTGATGCAATAACACCCCAGAATCCTTCACCCCCACAATCCTGCTGACTGCTGTTTTTGTATAAACCTTGCTGATTGCTCCAAATTTTCAACAGGGAAATTCCATTTAAGAATCCTTCCTTTTAGCGATTTTTCAATGTCAAAAAGGAAAATATTAACTAAAGGTGAGAAAGTTAAGGGGCTGTCCCACTGTACGAGCTAATTTTAGAGTTCTCCCGAGTTTACCCTGATTCGAACTCGGAGAATTATAGTAATAGTCGCTCGTAGGTACTCGGGGCTCTCGTGAAGATTTTTCAACGTTGAAAAATCTTCACGAGCTTACCGCGTTTCCCGAGTACCTGCCGTTAGCATTACGATCCGCTAAGAGACGTCCTAATCTCTGACATACCCGCTACGTACATTCTACGTGCTTACCACGAGTTTTTTTTTAAACTTGGGAGAGCTCTTGAATTAGCTCGTACAGTGGGACAGGCCCTTTAGGCATGATTTCACATGGGATATTTTGTAGCTCTTTGTGACCAGAGTAACCTGTTTAGAACTGGACATACCTTTACAACAGACATCGATATTAACTTTTGTGTGCACCGTGACTACACTGTAAGATTCCTATGTTACCTTGCCCTTCGAAATCATTACTTGTCATTTTTTATCCACTATTCAATTCCTTATTTGTTTGTTTACCAGTTAATTTGCCTTTCCTGCAGCAGAGCAGTAACAAAATCACAGTCGTCACGAAGATTGGCACCGTTACAAATCGGACAGGGAAATGACCTGTAAGACATCAAAAAATTGGGTTTCTTATGGTTTGCATCAGTATAAAAGAACGCTGGCAAATATCAGTTAAATTGCCTTCCTTGCGTATCGATTCAGTGCAATATTAATATCATGAATTGCAAATTAATTTCTCATTAATGCTGCTGTAGATTCACCATACCATTATTTGTGAGATAGGATTGTACCAGCCCATCTAGGTTTAGATTTCTTATTGCCATGTTTATCGAGGTACAGTGAAAAGCTTTGTTTTGGATGATATCAAAACAGATCAGATATGCTGCACATAAATACAATCACATCAAACTCAAGTACAATAAATAAAGCAAAGGAAAAGATGCAAAGTGCAGAATATAGTTCCCAGCATTGTAGCACATCAGTTTCATAGACAAAGCCCATGATAGTAAGTTTGCAGATGATATCAAGATTGCTGGGGTCACGGACTGTGAAGAAGGATGCCAAAGTTTACATTATTTTGGCTGCTTTTCTGAGGCAGAGTGGAGTGTGGATGGAATCAATAGTGGGAAGTCTGGTCTGTATGATGGTCTGGGCTACAGCTACTATTCTCTGCAATTTCTTGTGGCCTGGGCAGAACTGCTCCCAAACCAAGATGTGTTGCAACCCAACAGTAGGCTTTCTATGGTGCTTTTGTGGAAGTTTGTAAGAGTCATTGAATAATATTATATTATAAGAGTCATTGAATTATTTATATTATAGGCAAGAAAATTGAAGATCTCAACCATTTCCGCTTCATTGATGGTGATTTGGGCATATTTTGCACCACACTTTCAGACATTGATAACTAGCTCGCTCATCTTGCGAACATTGAGGGAGAGGTTATTGTCAATATGTATAGACTTCTGTCCATATTTTCCGAACACCATTTTACTAAGTACTCTATCTCCTTCCTTTCTTGTCATTGTTCATGATCCAGCCCACCTCACTGGTGTCAACTACAAATTTGTGGATGGACTTTGAACCAAATTTGGCCGTCCAGTCATTAGTGTATCGGGAGTTCTGTAAGGGACTGAGAAAGCATCCTTGCAGGGCACTGATATTGACAATTATTGTGGAGGATGTGTTGCCAGATTGTGGTCCGGGCATCAGAAATTCAAGACTCATTGATAGAATCCAAATTGTATTGATTTACTGCAATCCATTCAAATTGCAGTTAAGACCCTTTACTCGTTGTATAATGTTGGCATAAAGTGAGAGGGGGAAAGTTGATTGGAGAAGTGAGGGGCAAGGTTTTTTTTTCACAATGTGGTGGGGGCCTGGAACACACTGCCAGGGCTTGTGGTGGAGGCAGCTACGATAGTGGTGTTTAAGAGGCTTTTGGATAGGCACATGGATATGCAGGGGATGGAGCGATATGGATCTTGTACAGGCAGATGAGATCAGTTTAACTTGGCATCATGTTTGGCACAAACATTGTGATATACTCTTCTGTTTTAATAGCTGACATATCTGACCACCTTAGAATATTAATATAGAAATACCATTAATTGTGTTCTCACTAACACGTTAGGCTAGAAATGTTAATTTGTGATTTCAATGTTCGATTGTTCTCATTGACGTTAATTCATTCCATCCACAATGTGCTTACTCTCTGAAATGTGGATGGTCATATAGATGAATGCAATTCAGGCTGCTTCATGTATGATTCACATAGGCAAAATCTGGCAACTGAGCCTTCCTATCAACAACTGGAGAGCTGTCCTAAGCTACCATCTACCTCATTGGAGACCCTTGGACTATTTTTGATTGAACTACTGGACTTTATCTTGCACTAAACATATTCACACTATTCCCTTTATCATGCATCTATCTGTACAGTGTGGATGGCTCGATTGTAATCATGTATTGTCGTTCTGCTGACTGGAAAGACCGTAGTGTAGAATATCATTGATTTGCCAGGAGCCACAGTTGTTACAGGAGCCTGATTTTGCACATCACCCCTCTATAAATGAACGAATTATAAAAATATTGTGGTACTTACTTTTCCAATCTGATGTCACGTATACTCTCACAGAAGATTCTTTGGCGCCATATGAATTGTAAGCTCTGCAGATATACTTTCCATTGAAGGAATCATCGATCTTCTCTTTCTGCAGAATTGAATGACTTAATCCAATAGTCAATTGTATCCTTTCAGTTTGCTCTCCTGATTTCATCCAGATGACCGTGGATATTGGATTACTGTCCGTGGTACAATTTAGTTGAAGATACGACTGAGGTTCAACATAGATGATGTCTTGGAGCAGAGGCTGCAATTGATGCGCAATAGAATTCCTGTAATGTATTGCTGGCTGTGGACCATCTCAATCAGAACAGTGAAAAAGAAAAGGCATTAGTCACAAGGGCAGCTTCAACAAAGCTTCGAAAGTACCACCTGTCACCGCTTTGTATTTGCGCCTCATTTTTAATCTGTTATTTAAAATAGATTTTGTATATTTGAACTAACATTTTGATTAACAATAGTGAATGTTTTATAAAATTGTGGAGGTTATTTGGCCAATTACTCCAGTGTTGGCATAAAAGAGGAGTCCAGATTTTGCCCATACATTCCTTCATCACAAGAGTGAGGCCACGTACTAATTGAAAGAACAGCACCTTATGTTCTGCTTGGGTAGCTTACACCCCAATGGCATGACATTGAATTCTTCAATTCACAGTTATACTTTTCCTATGCCCTTTGGCCTAATGGGTGGCTTCAGAACCAACAAGGGCCATGAGAAGTGAATGCAAATCAGACTGGCAATTAATCGAAGAGTTGCCATGACAGTTCAAGATTTGATGGTTTGTTTGGATCAGTGGTGGTGAGGAAGGCTGCAAGCTTAATAGTTGACTGATAAGAAGTGCAATTGTATACAGTACTGTGTGAGTTTGTGACATTTGAACATCCCTGTTAGATTTTAGCAATGTGCAGGTTAATATTTGGCCAATAACCTTTCTCAATTTTCCCTTTCAAAACCCTTCATCAATCAAGAGAATTACTCATTAAGAGGCAGATAAGGCTTTGTCCAATGTAATGTGCTGGATATGATTATCTCAATTTGGTCTCCACTACATTGGAGGAACCAAATGCAGATGTTGTGGTAGTTTTGATGAACACCTGCACTCAGTGGTCTCGTAGTGATCCCCAGCTTCCCAGTATTTCCCACTTTAATTCCCAATTATATTTCTATTCTGACCTGTGCATCAGTGGCCTGCTCCACTCCCAGTAGTGATGCCTGACATAAACTAGAACAACATATTATCATCAGTTGAGGTACTTTTGCAATCTTCTGGAATGAATATTACATTTTACAACTACAGATACTGCTCTCCTATTGTGTCCTTATGTTCCTTTCTCAAACAGCTTATTTGAACTTATTTGCTCCTTAATATCTGATCTGTCTTAAATTATCTCCATTGTCTTGCCCCTCATTCCTCCCTCCAGCTCTGCTTTGAAAACTGTAAACCCTGCACTCCAGTAGAGTTACTGCAGCAGTAGAGTTGCTGCCTTACAATGGCAGAGATCCAGGTTCGATCCTGAAGTAGGGTGCTCTATACTGAATTTGTACGTCCTCTCCGTGGGTTTTCTCCGAGATCTGCAGTTTCCTCCCACACTCCAAAGATGTACAGATTTGTAGGTTGGCTTGATATAAATGTAAATTGTATAAATGTAAACTGTCCCTAATGTGTGTAGCATAGTGTTAACGTGTGGGGATAGCTGGTAGGCGTGGACTCGGTGGGTCGAAGGGCCTGTTTCCATGCTGTATTTCTAAACAAAACTAAACTAAACTCTCTCCAGCCTCTCCATTTCCAAGGAAGGGTCAATGAATCAAATTATTGTTTCTCTTTCATCTGGACTGGGTGAGTTCTTACAATATTTTGGTTCATGTTTCATGTTTCAACATCTGTAGTTTTATGTATTAACTTCCTTAACTTTCTTCATTCAACTTAGTAAAATTCCATCTTCTTCAATCTTTCTGCAAGAACTGCATTCCTAAATCACTATAATTATTCAGACAAATGTTTTATCTCTCCTCTAGACCCTTGCTAAAATGGATAGCTAGAAACGTCCACCATGTTCCAGCTAACTCAACAATTGAGATTGAGAAAAGCATTGTTGAAATTTGTTACCAGTTAGAAATATTTGCTATGTGTGTTAGGCGCTTCCCCCCCGGTGAATGCTATGTACTTACCTTTCTCTGTTTCTTTCCCGAGTGCAGGCCTTGTGGCTGTGTCTGGAATCAAAGGGTTAAAAGGCTCCTGTACCCGATTGGCCAAGCTGCGTCAGGTGACGGGTGACTCATCTGAAGCTTAAATACCAGAGGCTCCCAGAATTCTCTCTCTTCTTCGTCAACCCTGACTTGTGAGCTGACTGCTGGAGTGAGCTGCGGAAGGCCTGGCCACATGGCATAGAACTTTGTGTACTTTCACAATTACTTATTAACAAATATTGAATTGGGACGGATAAGGGCTGACCTTAGTGTTTTCGTGTATTTTGTTTTAGGGTTATATCTCTTTAGGCAGGTTTTAGAGTCTCCGGTTCGACGGTCCATCACGTGGCTGGCTGGAGCACTGTTAAATTGTTTGTTAGTCCATCCATATCCCTGACTGGGTTGTTTGAATCAGGTTTGGGTTTTGTGTTCCATTGAATAATTAAAACTATTTTTGAACTTGAACCTGGTTTTTGAATTATGTTACGCGGCTCTGAAGTACCTGCATTCGGGAGTCGTAACAATGTGACCCATGGACTATAAATCTTCGCAGGAATCAATAGGAGAGACAACATGCCTCATTGGGTGATGTTCCAGCCCATTGTCTCCAGCCATGCTGTTTGGTACATTTACAACGTTGCATAGCTATTAGCATGGATTACTCGCCAGGTAGGTCCCATTCAAAAAGTCAATTAATTACAGACTGTTAACTCTCAATCATCAGCAATGTCCATGAATAGCAATAGTGGCATTGTTATCCTGTGGAACTTGCTCACTTGTAGCCTACACCCTAGTGCTTAGTTTGGATTTTGAGAGAACCACTTCACTTCACACCACATCCTGGCCAAATTGTCTAAGACTACAAGATCCAGAAGACCTTCACCACAGTCAATTAAGCTGCATTTCAGACTGAGAAATCAAGGTGAGAGGACAGTTTACTGATGTATCCATTTCTGACATTACCTAGTTATTTAAAAGGCTAGGTGAAATACTTAGAACTTAGCCCACGTCTGGTAGATCCATGGTACGTAATTGGAAATTGTATTGAAAGAGCATAAAATGAACATACTTACAATTAACGTTGAGTGTTATGTGTTGCATTATCCACTCTTTGCTTGTTGTATGAAGCCTCCTGGTGACTAAGGCTTCTGGTGACTAAGGAAGTCTGTGTTGTGAGGGAAATATTTCTTCCCTGTTTGTGGTAGCATTGGTGCCCAGGGTTTAACTGGTGGTTTGGTGCTACATTTGATATGGAGTCTAAAGGGAAGGACTTTATTGAGGCTCCTAGTCGGGAGTTGTTTGATAGATGTACGAAGGAGCATTTGATTTTTCTGGCAGAGAACTATGAAGTGCCTATTAACCCACATTCAAAGAAACAGTCCATTAAATCGGTGTTGTGGGCTGCGTTGGTGGAGGGTGGGGTTTTGCCTGGCTGTGCAGACAGTCCCACACCTTCTGTTCAGCCTGGTCAGGACATGGAGGCAGTCATTAGGTTGAAGGAGTTAGAACTCAAAAGAGCAGAGATTCAGCTGCGTGAGGCAGATATTAGGCTGCGGGAGAAGGAATTGGATGCCTCCCGGGTTTCTTCTAGGGAACGGGAGTTTGATATGAGCAAGAACATCCGCCTGGTTCCCCCCTTTAGTGAGAAGGATGTGGACAAGTTTTTCACAGTGTTTGAACGGGTGGCTTTGTCCTTGAAGTGGCCTAGGGACATGTGGACCTTGCTATTGCAGTGTGTCCTTGTGGGTAAAGCACGGGAGGTGTACTCGTCTTTGTCTGTTGAAAGCAGTCTGGACTATGAGTGTGTGAAGTCTACAGTATTAAGGGCTTATGAATTAGTTCCAGAGGCGTACCTGAGGTGCCTGAGTCTGATGAGTGTAGGAATTATTCTGCGTACATCATGAATGGTTTTGTTTCTCTGGAGGATGGGAGTGATAGAGTTCCAGTATCCATCTTGCGTGATACTGGTGCTACTCAGTCCTTTATATTGGAGAGTGTACTGCCGTTTTCTGGGGAATCATCGGTTGGGTCAAGTGTCCCTGTGGTAGGATTCGGGATGGATGGCATGGTAGTGCCTTTGCATACCGTGAGTCTCGAGTCCGAGTTGGTTTCAGGCCGGGTAACTGTTGGGTTACGGCCGTGTTTTCCCGTTGGGGGAGTTTCTGTAATTTTGGGGAATGACTTTGCAGGAGGTAGAGTTTTAGTTACTCCTGAGGTGACGGCTGTTCCGATGGTGCAGAGTCCTGATAGATTGGCTATGCAGCATCCGAGGGTCTTTGCAGCTTGTGCTGTCACGAGGGCTATGGCTAAGAGCCAGGCGAAGTTTGGGGATGTAGTGGACCTGAGTGAGAGCATTTTTGGGGATCAGGATGATGGATCCTGTGTTGTGAAGGGTGTTTCTACATCTCAAGATGGGATAGTGTCTGAAAATGGGCCGGTGTCGCTGTCACGTGACCGGCTGGTTGAGGAGCAAAAGAGTGATCCAGGTTTATCTGATCTGTTCGACTGCGCGGTGCCTGAGGGGGATATGGATTCCACAGCAAAGGGGTATTTTCTAAGGGAGGGCTTACTGATGCGAAAGTGGTCTCCCTTGGATATATCTGGGCATGATGATTGGAGTGTGGTTGATCAGATTGTGATACCTCGTCGATACTCTGTTTGGCTCATGATGGTCCTCTGGGTGGACATTTGGGGGTCAATAAGACGTATGACCGTATCTTACGGAATTTATTTTGGCCAGGGTTGAAAAAGGACGTGAAACAGCAGTGCAGGTGTTGTCACATTTGCCAGGTGGCAGGAAAGCCAAACCAATCGATTGTTCCTGCGCCTTTATATCCAATCCCTGTGGTCGGTGAGCCGTTTGAGCGGATTTTAGTTGATTGTGTGGGTCCTCTACCTCGGACAAAGGTAGGCAACAAGTTTTTATTGACAATTATGTGTGCGTCTACCCGCTTTCCGGAGGTTGTCCCTTTGCGTAGAATTACTGCCCCTACCATTGTGAAGCCTCTCACTAAGTTTTTTTCGTTGTTCGGTTTGCCCAAAGTTGTGCAGAGTGACCAAGGTTCCAACTTCATGTCGAAGGTTTTTGGTCAGGTAATGAAGTTGTTAGATATTAAGCATTGTTACTCCAGTGCGTATCACCCTGAGAGCCAGGGAACTCTCGAGAGGTTTCACCAGACTTTGAAATCTATGTTGAGGACTTACTGCCTGGAGTTTGAAAAAGACTGGGATGAGGGGGTTCATCTAGTTATGTTTGCGGTGCGTGAGGTCGTGCAGGAGTCTTTAGGGTTCAGTCCTGCTGACCTGGTGTTCGCGCATACTGTACGTGGTCCGTTGAGGGTCCTAAAGGAGAAATGGTTGCAGGAGGATACAAAACGTAGTATTTTAGACCACGTCTGTACCTTTCGGTCTAGACTGAAGAGGGCATGCGAACTGGCAATGGGTAATCTTGCTTCTGCTCAGTCTAGGATGAAGGGGTGGTTCGACAGGAAGGCTTCTAGTAGGAATTTTTCTCCAGGTGACAAGGTCCTGGTGTTGTTGCCTATTCCGGGTTCCAGTCTGCAGGCTCGGTATAGCGGTCTCTATCAGGTGGTTAAGAAGGTTGGTGAAAGGGATTATGTTATTAGTACCCCTGATCGAAGGCGTAAGACTCAGCTCTGTCATGTCAACATGATGAAGCAGTACCATGAGCAGGAGCCTGTGGAGGTTGATGGGGAGGTGCTGTGTCCTTCGGTTTCATCTAAGCCTGTTTTGGCAGTAGCAGTGCTGCCCCCTGACACGGGTGGTGATGTGGGTGAGGCACGGTTGTCTGTGGCAGTGACGCAGGGAAGGCTGTGTAACTCTGAGGCTTTGGAGTCGCTTCCCTTGCGGTTGTCGCATTTGACTGAAAGTCAGCGGAGTGATCTGCTTGCTTTGGTGGAGTCAAATGGGTCACTGTTCTCGGATGTGCCTTCTCAGACGTCTGTGCTGCAGCATGACATTGACGTGGCCGGTGCTGCGCCAATTAAACAGCATCCGTATCGGGTCAACCCTGACAGGCGTCATCGTCTAGGGAGTCAGGTTGAATATATGCTGCGGCATGGCATTGCTGAACCTAGTTGTAGTCCGTGGAGTTCTCCGTGTCTACTGGCTACGAAGGCTAATGGGGAGGACAGGTTTTGCACGGAATTTCGGAAAGTGAATGGTGTAACTAAGCCGGATTGCTATCCTCTCCCACGAATGGAGGATTGCGTGGATCGTGTGGGAAGTGCATCTTTTGTGTCTAAGTTGGACTTGTTAAAAGGGTATTGGCAAGTTCCTTTGACTAGGTGGGCGAGGGAGATCTCTGCGTTCATTACGCCTGATAACTTTCTGCAGTACACAGTAATGGCATTTGGGATGCGCAATGCGCCGGCAACCTTCCAACGGTTGGTGAACATTGTATTGTCTGGTTTGTCCTTCTGTGAGGCATACCTTGATGATTTGGTTGTGTGCTCCAGGTCGTGGATCGAACACATCGGTCATCTGAAGGAGGTATTTGATCGTCTAGCGGAGGCGAAACTAACGATCAATCTGGGGAAGTGTGAGTTTGGCCAGGCCACGGTAACGTATCTGGGTAAGGTGGTGGGCCGGGGTCAGGTTCGCACTCTCAAGGAAAAGGTGGGGCATATTGTCGCATTTCCTGCTCCAACCTCGAGGACTGAACTCCGTAGGTATCTGGCTATGGTTGGGTACTATAGAGGGTTCTGTCCAAACCTCTCTGCGGTGGCTGCCCCTTTGACGGATTTGCTGAGTCCGAAGGTAGCTTTTGTGTGGTCCGCAGAGTGTCAACAAGCCTTTGATCAGACTAAAAGTCTTCTGGTGCGCGCACCCGTGCTTGCGGCACCTGATTTTGAGCGTCCATTTAAGCTGGCAGTGGATGCTAGTGATCGTGGGGTTGGGGGAGTTCTTCTACAGGATGATTCAGATGGGGTGGAGCATCCAGTTTCGTACTTCTCTAAGAAGTTTAATCGTCATCAGAAGTGGTACTCCACCATTGAGAAAGAAGCCCTTGCTATTTTAATGTCTCTGAATCATTTCGAGGTTTATGTTGGTTCCTCGAATGTCCCTGTCATCGTACTCACGGATCATAATCCGTTGGTATTTTTGCATAGTATGAAGAATAAGAACCGGTGGTTAATGAGCTGGAGTTTGCAGCTGCAAGACTACAACCTGGAGGTCTGGCATATCCGTGGCAAGGATAATGTCTTGGCTGACGCCTTGTCGCGCCAGTAGAGTTTTAGCTCCTGAATAGTTTCTGGGATTTGGTGGTGTTTTTTCTCTCTTCTTCCGAAACTTATTCAGTATCTTTGGGGGGGGGGGGGTGTTAGGTGCTTCCCCCCCACTGGTGAATGCTATGTACTTACCTTTCTCTGTTTCTTTCCCGAGTGCAGGCCTTGTGGCTGTGAGTCTGGAATCAAAGTGTTAAAAGGCTCCTGTACCCGATTGGCCAAGCTGCGTCAGGTGACGGGTGACTCATCTGAAGCTTAAATACCAGAGGCTCCCAGAATTCTCTCTCTTTTTCGTCGACCCTGACTTGTGAGCTGACTGCTGGAGTGAGCTGCGGAAGGCCTGGCCACATGGCATAGAACTTTGTGTACTTTCACAATTACTTATTAACAAATATTGAATTGGGACGGATAAGGGCTGACCTTAGTGTTTTCGTGTATTTTGTTTCAGGGTTATATCTCTTTAGGCAGGTTTTAGAGTCTCCGGTTCGACGGTCCATCACGTGGCTGGCTGGAGCACTGTTAAATTGTTTGTTAGTCCATCCATATCCCTGACTGGGTTGTTTGAATCAGGGTTGGGTTTTGTGTTCCATTGAATAATTAAAACTATTTTTGAACTTGAACCTGGTTTTTGAAGTATGTTACGCGGCTCTGAAGTACCTGCATTCGGGAGTCGTCACAATGTGACCCATGGACTATAAATCTTCGCAGGAATCAATAGGAGAGACAACATGCCTCATTGGGTGATGTTCTATCCCATTGTCTCCAGCCATACTGTTTTGGTACATTTACAACGTTGCATAGCTATTAGCATGGATTACCCACCAGGTAGGTCCCATTCAAAAAGTCAATTAATTACAGACTGTTAACTCTCAAACATCAGCAATGTCCATGAATAGCAATGGTGGCATTGTTATCCTGTGGAACTTGCTCACTTGTAGCCTACACCCTAGTGCTTAGTTTGGATTTTGAGAGAACCACTTCACTTCACACCACATCCTGGCCAAATTGTCTAAGACTACAAGATCCAGAAGACCTTCACCACAGTCAATTAAGCTGCATTTCAGACTGAGAAATCAAGGTGAGAGGACAGTTTACTGATGTATCCATTTCTGACATTACCTAGTTATTTAAAAGGCTAGGTGAAATACTTAGAACTTAGCCCACGTCTGGTAGATCCATGGTACGTAATTGGAAATTGTAATGAAAGAGCATAAAATGAACATACTTACAATTAACGTTGAGTGTTATGTGTTGCATTATCCACTCTTTGCTTGTTGTATGAAGGACCTGACAAGTACAAACTGTCCTGTGGTCTTGCAAGGTTGGAGTAAAACTAATTTGACTTGTTGCGTTAAATGTGCCATCAGAGTTCCTGGAGGGGGAGAGTTTTGTGGTAATATTAACAGCTGATTTTGTAGCTTGAGTGTTGTGAGGATGTTGCCATTGCATTGTGATGTTCTCAGGATAAAATCCCCACGCATGGCAGTACAAAACAGATGCTTTCTCTGCTATTAAATCTCCCTGAGTCATTCGAATTTTTGGTGTAGATTCTGGGACTGTAACAAATAACATGAAACAAAGTTATGTTGCGCTATATACTTACATACTTATCCTTTCGTGCTAAATAAAAAACACAAAGCATGTTAATTAGCATTTATCCACTTAAGGTATATAGGTCTGAAGAAGGGTCTTGACCTGAAACGTCACGCATTCCTTCTCTCCAGAGATGCTGCCTGTCCCCTTGTGTTACTTCAGCATTGTGTATCTATCTTTAATGTAAAAAGCAATTCCACTTCAGTAAGTGTGAATCAGAAATATTATTTTTTCCTGGTGATAACCAATGTCTTGTAGACCCGCACAAAGGCCTTCCCATGAGTGTTATAAATTGTATTGTTAATTGTTAGCTTGGATACATTTTGACAAATTTTGCATGACCTACTCTGCTTAGGCCCCCTTCGGTCATGGCTGACTATGGGTGTCTCCAGAATGTTATTCCCTATATGGAGGATGCCTGTGCATGACTTTGTTTAATGTGGGGAGACTGGTGCACAGACAGCCACCCCACAGTCCTCGACAGATCTGGGTCAGGATCCAGTGGCATGGAGTCCAAGATGACTGGAGACCCTTTTCTACTGCAGCCTTCATCCACCTTCCCAGCCGATTTGACGCTCCACAAAGGTCAGCCATCATCCTCCGCCTGTTCCACAGTTGAGGTCTTGGTTGGATTGCTCTTTTCCCACTATTGTTTTTGATATTATCGATATTAAGCCAAAGACCTCAGGGCATATGTAGGAAGGAACTGCAGATGCTGGTTTAAACTGAAGATAGAAACAAAAAGCTGGAGTAACTCAGTGGGTCAGACTGCATCTCTGGAGAAGGAACAGGTGATGTTTCAGGTCTTGACCTCTCAGGACATCTTACCCTATTCACCATTCAGTTGTGAGTACTGAGGGGAGAAGCAAACAGAACCAAGATCCTTTACGTCATGGGTCGGTCAACTGTTCAGGAGAGGGGGAGTAGAGTAGGGCCAAGGAAGGAATAATTGTCGGGATCTCTATAGGAAGCAGAACAAATTGACAGTGATCCATTTTTCCAGAACAAATAATAGAGAGTAGTTATGCAGGAATAGACAGAGTACAAGTTATACATTTAACCTGTTTAGTGCCACCCCCGTGTATACTTGGGTCATTGGGCAAAAGTGAAAAAAATCTTGGCAGTGAACAGGTTAAACAGAGGTGCATTTAACATCAGATATGGATTTAACAATTGTTGGTGACCTGAAAGACCAACTGAACACCCAGGATTATAATGTGACAAGGAAATCAGAGATCTGTCCTAAAAGAAAGTGTAAAATTCTTGGATGAAGATACTGCAGAAAGATGAGGAAGGGAAGACAAGAAGGGAAGGTACACAAAAATGCTGGAGAAACTCAGCGGGTGCAGCAGCATCTATGGAGCGAAGGAAATAGGCAACGTTTCGGGCCGAAACCCTTCTTCCGACTAGATGTGGCAATATTGATGAAGGGGGTCAGTGCATTGCAGGAGAGAGAGAGAATAATCTGCCAAAGAGAAGAGAAACATGTAACGACCATGGTAATAATCTTTCAAACTTTGTAGATTAAGCAGTGATGACTGAGGATTTTGGAGGCGGTTATAGAGTTATAGTGCTGTACAAAATGGAAATAAGCCCTTTGGCCCACCATACCCATTCCCGACAAAGTTAGGATTTGGATCTAGTCCCATTTGCCTGCAGCTTACAACCTAATTGTATGTGCACATAGGTATCTAACCTACAAACTACTAAATTATTCAGTAGATTACAGAATATAAATTTAACCTAAACAAGTATTGAAATATAGGCAATCCAAATATTTGGAAGAGTTGTATTTTAACAATTGTAAAACCAGCTAATAGAGTCATACAGCGTGGAAACAGGCCCTTCGGCCCAACTTGCCCAAGCTGACCTATATGCCCCATCTACACTAGTACCACCTGCCTGCGCTTGGCCATTAACCCTCTAAACCCATCCTATCCATCCTGCCAATACTTGGAGCAGATAATAACAATGAAGGAAGCACAACATTAATTTCAGTGATAGTCTTCATACCTAACCTATGATTATTTGCATTAAAACTGCAGATGCTGGAGATCTGAGTTGAAAATAAAAATATTGCAAACTCTGAGCTGATCAGGCAGAATCTGTGGGAAAATATACTTTAATTGTTTCTCTTAACACAGTTGTAACCTATGCTGCTCAGTGTTTCTACCTTTCTCCAACTTTATTTTATGATCCCTTTACCTTGGCTACGTAACCGCACAGACTACATTTGACAGAAAATTCCACAATCAACATTGGTAAATTACTTATTATTCTTTTTGGTTGCAATGAATTACAATTAATTAGCCTGACTTCCCATGGTGTGTGTTATTAATCTATATCAGTGGTAATGTGGTATGATATGTAAGTATAATCAATACACATATTATATGAACTGCATTTCTGCAGAATTATATAAATACTTTACCATAAACCTGTATAGAGTGCAGAGACTGAAGATCATCATAGTATTACAAATACTTTACCATAAACCTGTATTCGTGTTCCTTGGCCCATTTTATTAATTGGAGGGAAGACACTTGGTACTTTCACCGCACAAGTGTAGTTGTAAACAGAGTGACCAACCGATACATTTTCAATCTTCAGTGATACCGTACAGTGTTTGAAACCATCCCAGAGGGGGTGAGGATTACAGAGCAAGTTGTCCATGTTGTAAGTTGCATCCGCCCCTTCCGGCGATGTCCGATACCAGGAAACACGGAGCCAGACATCCACACTTGCATTATAAGTAAATGTACAGTTTAATGTGACGGATTGGCTCCTCCGCACACTGACCAGACGTGGCTGGGTCAACTCTGTGATCAACGGAACTCCTGATGGAACATAAATAAATTTGTTATTTTTACTTGCATTAATAGTCCCACGGAAGCTCACTGTGTGTGTGTCAAACTCCGTGCAAACTGCTCGCACACCCTGCAACCCGACTCTCCAACCGTCCCTCTGCCCACTCCGGCTCAGCCGCCGCCTGGCCCGTTCCTGTCCAACCACCCACTGCTGCCACTCGGCCCGTCCCGTCCCCACCCTGCCAACCCACTACCGTCCCCGCCCTGCCCACCCACTATTTTTTCTCACCAATATGTAATTACTGATTCTGTTCTATTCTGTATTGTAGTTTTTGCACATTCCACAGGCATTGCCACTTTTCATTTCACTGCACATCTCGTATGCGTATGTGACAAACAAACATGACTTGACTTGACTACCTGCCTGCCTGCTCGCTGCCGCCGCTGGGCCACAGGGCGGGGGGAGAATGGAGTTAATGTTCGTCACAGTAGGCACCACGAGCTTTTGATCAGCTGGTGGAGAAGATCTCCTCCGAGAAGGCCGTGAGGGTGAGTTACCGGAGGTGACGGACCCGGGGGGCTGGGTATATGGGACCGCCATTGCCACAGAGGGTGGGCGGGAGAGAGGTGTGAGTGATGAGGGAGAGAGAGATGGGACAAGGGCTTCCACTGGGCCTCCACTGCCACCGCCGGTGGTGGGGGAGAGGATAGACAAGTTACTGTGTGGAGGGGAGAGAGGAGTTTATGAGTGAGGCAGGACAGGCCGCCGCTGGTGGGGCACGTGCGGTTTTTAAGATTTCTAAACCCTGATAACTTTTACAATACACTATTGATCGGAACGAAACGTGTTGCACTCGCAGCACAGGAGAACAGTGAGTAACCTGGCAAAAAAACATAGCACTATCATGTGCTGTTTTTGCGCAAATAGAAAACCCGCGCAATCCGGAAGAACATAAGATCAGAGTTTTAGTTATGTATAGATAGATGATAGATAGAAGATAGATTGTAAAACAAACAAATACTTGACACAAATGGAGTAGATACAAACAATGAAAGAAACACAAAATCAAATTCAGTGATGATGTTCATACCTAATCAATTCTTTACATTAAAACTGCAGATGCTGGAAATCTGAATTGAAACGGAAAATATTTCAGACTATCAGTTGATCAGGCAGAATTTGTGAAAAAAGAAACATTAACTGTTTCTCTTACCAGAGATGTAAGCTGTTCTGCTGAGTGTTTCTACCTGTCTCTGCCTTTACTTTATGATCTTTTACATTGGCTGCATAACTCCATATCCACGAGCAGTAGCTCTCATCAACAACCAAACGTCTGTAGCCTCCTTTTGCTCTGGTATTTTATTTAATTCTTCACATGTTTAAATTATAATGATTTTTTTAAATTGTCTATGCATATCATGTTGTTACTTGCGAGCAAAACACCAAGGCAAATTCCTTGTATGTATACTTACTTGGCTAATAAAATGTATTTAATTCAATCATAAACTACATTTAACAAAAATATCAAAATCAACAGTGCTGAATTACTTCTCATTGTTCTTGGTTGAAACACATGACATTTAATTAGCCTGGTTTCCAATGGGATGTGATTCTTATTAGTGTATATCGCTGTTTCTGAATGTGGTATGATATGCAAGTAAAATTAATAGGCACATATTATAGAAACTGCATTTTTACAGAATTATATAATTACTTTAGCATAAATCTGTATTTGTGTTGCATCACCCATTTTATATGATGGAGTGAACACCTGGTATCTTCACCTCGAGTGTAGTTATAAACAGAGTGACAAACAGAACATTTTCTTCAGTGATACTGTACAGGATTTGAGGGGGTGAGGAATGCAGAGCGATTTGTTAATTTGGTAAGTAGCATCAGGACACTCCCGGTGATGTCCGATATCAGGAAACACTGAGCCAGGCATCCACACTTCCATTATAAGTAAATGCACAGTTTATCACAAACTAATTGGGTAAAATACAGAGCTCAATACTCTCCCAGATGTATTTGTTTGAAACAAGGAACTGCAGATCCTGCCAGAGATAGATGGTACAATGGGCAAAGGGGTGGGTGATGGGGAGATCAAACCAGATAGGGTAGGAGGGTCTGAATTGAAGATTGGCTTTCCATTGTATCAATTATTTTTCTTAAATAATATATTTGCCTTTTTCAGATTTAAGGTTATGTTGGTTTGTGATGCAATGTTCTGCCTGAATTTGTTTCATTTGCGGACACCATCAGAGGTATCCGAATGTTGCTATTATGATCCTTGGCTGATAATTACTTCAAGTTCTGAAGTGACTGCTAAAATCATAAGATCATAAGTAACAGCAGATTAAGGCCATTCAGCCCATCACTGCCATTCAATCATAGCTGATCTATCTCTCTCCCTCAACCCCTTTCTCCTGCCTTCTCCGTATAACGCCTGACACACATTTTAATTAAGAATCTGTTAATCTCCTCCTTAAAAATATCACTTCTAACTTTTATTGTAGCTTTTAATAAATGCCATAATATTTTTTGAAAAAATGTACATTACAACTTAAAATATCTAATCATTGTACTATCTTGAAGCAGGAGTTGAATCCTTCTCTGGTTCTGAATGTCCCTGATGCTAATTAAACTCTCAGCCTATCCCCTGCTCCAAGAGAACTTTGTATGACTTTGCTGAAAAACATCACCTATTCCTTCTCTCCAGAGATGTTGCCTGTCCCGTTGAGTTACTCCAGCGTTTTTTGTCTATCTTTGGTTTAAACTAGCATCTACAGTTCCTTCCTACAACGGACTTTGCATGATTATGGATGATTTGTTTAGATGACTATGATCCACTTTAATTATCAGTTCAATCACTAATAATTAATGGTACATTTATTTTTTTATTGCATTTAATGTGCCTGTTGAGCAGAGCAAGTAAAAATGTCATTGTTCCATTCATAAATTGTTCACACGACAATTCTGAGTCTAGAATTTGCATGTTCTCCCTATGACCTTATGGGTTCCATCTGGGCATTTTAGTCTCCTCCCAAGTGAAGGTTGGTAGAAGGAAATCAAAAAAATGTAAGTTCTTGAAAATCTGAAATAAAAAGTGCTTGAAAAACTCAGCAGGTCAGACAGCATCAGTGAAAATAAAGGCAATGTTTCATTAGAAACCTTTTGCAGTTTTGATAATAGAGTTGCAGACAGACCCAAAATATTGACCGTTTCACTTTCCATGGATACACCCTGACTCACTGGGCTTCTTTTTGTTTTTATATTAGTGCGGATTACTTGGTTGAATGGTCACAGGATATAGATCAGTGGTAGATGATTTCACCACTAATCCACACCTTGCCCCCAGGGTGTAGATGAATGGTAGAATATGGGATGGGGACTGGGTAGTTGATGTGGCAAATAAAGTGGTTTACAGGAGGATCATTTTAGGAATAGGAGCCTTATTATTGGGGTGGACGCGTTGAAATGAAGGGTTTGTTCCATGTTGTTTCACTCAACAGTATAACAAGTAAAACTCACATTGCATCATCACCTCTGATTCAGATCAATTTTCTGAACCCTCGTTCTTCAGGGAAAGTCACTTTCTTCTTCCTTGTGGAAGACGGCACACAGCTCCGTGGAGAACTGAACAATCAGAAATGAACCTGTAGCCATTTGCATTGGGTAGAAGACAAACTAAATAGATCTTAGGTATGTCGGAAAGAACTGCAGATGCTGGTTTAAATCGAAGGTGGACACAAAATGCTGGAGTAACTAAGCGAGACAGATCTTTGGAGGGAAAGAATGTGTGACTGTTTCGGGTCGAATCCCTTTTTCAGATACCACTTAGACATTTCCTGTGCTGGTTTTTGAGGCAGTCAGTTATTGGTGAATGGTTTTTGCATGTTCTCAATACGCAGTGAAATTGTTTAAAATTAATAATGATTTGTTTAAAAATTAATTCCATAGAAATGCATCATAATAGCTCACTAATTTAATTATTAATATACTAAGCAATTATTTCGCATTTAATCTGTAAAATCTGTAAACTCCATTCACAATTTTTGAACAGCTCATGTTTTAGCTTTCTCTGCTCAAAGCAGAATAATCTTAATGTTTTTTATTAAATTCAAATCTTTAATTAATTCTGAGGTTCAACCAAATAAAATCCCACTTCCAAATTTTCCATTAAAATACAGACATTTTGCATTGTAAACACCCTCAGTCATGCAGCCACAGCCAATGAACTTACAAAATGGCAACCTTCCTTCTCCAGCTGTTCTGACATGATGCCTCAGCCAAGATAGAGGCAATCTGCTCAGATCCCTGCTCCGGAGATCTAAGCTGCTTCTAGCCATTAGCTTCTGTAAATCTCCCCACAGACTGATCAAATAATCACACCACTAACACTTTGGCTTTTGTTAAATTTTTGTGATCATTTCAATCTATGAGCTGATTCCGTAATACACAAGCTGAAAGAAGGATATTAACCAAGACACTGACCTGTTGAGTATCTCTGCTCCAGTAGGAACACCATCAGTTGCAATAAAGTGTTTCCTGCCAACATTCCCTTAATTTGGTACATTTCTTTCAAACTTCACAATATCCAACTGTCACAGAATTATCTTGTGCATTATATTCTCTCGTGATCAATTCAGGTTCATCGCGGTCACAGTGGTTGAAGAGACACATCTGACCACGTACAATTGGAGAGGATGTACAGTGCATTCGGAAAGTAATCAGAACCCTTCACTTTTTCCACATCTTGTTACGTTACAGCCTTATTATAAAATGGATTAAATTCTTTTTTTTTAATTTAAATTTCAATTCAATTTTATTGTCATTGCACAGATACAAGCATGGGTACAACGAAATACAGTTTAGCGTCTGTTCGTAGTAATATTGCAATATAGAAATAAAAATACAGAATAAGAATAATATACAGAATAAAAATACAGAATAAGCAAACAATGTGGACGGAGAGACTGGAGAAATCTATCGGCGGGACTCCGAGTTCAGCAATGTGATAGTGTTGTTGAAGAAGCTGTTCCTCATCCTACTTGTACGAGACCTGAGGCTTCTGTACCGCCTCCCTGATGGGAGGAGGGCAAACAGGTTGTAGATTGATATCATCAATCTACACACAATACCCCATAATAAAATACTGAATACTGAAAATAAAAGTCTGAATACTTTCTGAATGCACTGTAAATGCTGGTATTTAAGCATGTTCCTTGGTGGTGGCAATGCTTAAAACAGATTTTAAGACAGAAAAGATTGATGTGAAAAATGGCAATTGCTTTGTTCATTAAATTAGTGAGCTTTTATCATGTATTACTATGATATGAATTTAAAAACAAAATAAACATATTTTCAACATTTTCCGTTTAAAAAAACGTACATGAAATGTCCAGCAAGTACAGCCCCAGGTCCATTTAAGTTTGCCTTCTCCCCATACAAATGGCTACATGTTGATTTCTGAATTCTTCAGTTCTCCATGGAGCTTTGCGCTGCCTTTCACAACGTCAGAAGGAAGATAATTATGACTGCTTGCAATGGAGGAATGTATTCCTTCAATAGCTAAATAATGCTTTTTGCGACTGACTGCAAAGGAAAGACATTATGTTACACCAGCAAAGTCTCAACCCGCAATGTCGACCATCCTTTTGCTTCCACAGATGCTGCCTGATCCATTGAATTCCTCCAGCAAATTTGTTTATTGCTCCAGATGCCAGCATCCGCAGTCTCTTGTGTTTCCATTTTACATTACATGAGGTTGGATGTGAGCATCAGTGGTGGGTGGTGACACACAAATCTGCAGGCCAATTATTTTATATTATATGTAATGTGCCTGTAATGCAGCCACAAGTAAGATTTTCATTGTTCCAGTTCATAAGTGGTTGAGATGATAAATAAACGCTCTTGACTTTAACTGTGGATCAGTTTCCATCACCCATTATGAGATATTGTCCCTTAAGAATAAGGTGTGCTGATGGAATTGGCTTTAGAATGTCCAGTGAGGCTGTAAGGATTCTTTAACTCATTGAATCCGTTCTTGGTCTAGATCAGTTGTGATTATGTCAATGATATATAAAGTTATGGGATTATCACAACATGGCAGGCAGGTAGGTAACACACCCAGCATCTGATTTATTATCCAGACCGCCACAGAGTGAGTTTGTGATTGCCTCTGCTCAATGTCATATCAGGAACCTGAGATTAATTTTATTTACCATTCACATTGCAGCAATGTCTTTGGACAGAGTGTGCTTTCATTAATAAAGATGGTCAACTGTAAAAGAAATTAACCAAAAACAACATTTTTGACTATCTTATACACATGGCAACAGTAATTAAACTAAATTCTAAAAAGCTTTTAGAAATATGGACTTGAAGCAGTATTTTGTTGATACTCAGCATGTAGTTAACAGTTTGATAACAGAGAGTACACACTAAGAAGTTATTGCCGTTTATTGTTCTACTAACATTATAGATGCATAATTCCCCTGAACTGACTTCAAAAGGAAGACCCTCTGAATTAAAATCTACATCCACTGCGGCATTAACATCGTGGAGCTGGCGGTCCCTTTGTTAGGGATCGACTGGGAGAGCTCCAACTACAGGAGCTTCGACTGCCCCGATTGCGGGAGCTACGATCGCCCCGACTATGGGAGAAAAGGAGGAAAGAAGGGATAAGCTATTTGCCTTCTATCACAGTGGGGAATGTGAGGTTGCCAAAAATACAAGATGGACGTGCTGCCTGCACTGGTGATAACTCGGAGGGAGTGCAGTTATCTCGGTGTTTGCGGGAATATGGCTCCATGAGGTCATCCCGGAG
Source organism: Malacoraja senta (assembly GCA_038087875.1). Lineage (NCBI taxonomy): Eukaryota > Metazoa > Chordata > Chondrichthyes > Rajiformes > Rajidae > Malacoraja > Malacoraja senta. Next base: position 13,128,388 of record CM075988.1, read on the forward strand.
TCTAGTGCGAGTGCGGACGGCTTTCTGACTGTTCGGGCGGACAGGGACTGTAGAGAGAGTGACAGCGGTCAGTACAACTCTGATCACATCACGGTGAAGGAGCGTGTGTGTGTGGCTCGAACATTGAACTGATGGTTGTGGGTCTCCACTTATGCTGTGTGCCCTGGGGATTCTCATATGCTATTGTGGTGGCTGTTTATGTTTAATTTTTATGTGGTTATATGTATCTTGTTGCTTTTTTGTATAACTCTTGGCAAATCAAAATCCTTGTATGCTTACTTACTTGGCTAATAAATTAATTGCAATTATAATTACAATTATTTTAATTACAGAAATAGTGTTTAACCACCAGGAAAGTAGGTCAACATCATGGCATCGAGGGACTAAAACTTTTATCATATAGGTGACCTGGATACAGACAGGATGTAAGAAGAGAGTTGAAGTATCGTTTGTCAAAGGTCAATGAGGAAGAGCTATGCAAAACCTACTTTCCGATTTAAGTGCAAACTGCACCTTCTATTGTAAATTCAATCTGCTACTTGCTTGTGCAAGACCTGTGTTTATATATCGTCCGCAGTAAGACTGAAAAAAGTATAATTCTATTTCAGGACTCTCCGATGTGCTGCACACCTTTGAAGTGGAGTCGTATTGTGATGCAGAAATTGTGGAAATCCAAGTTGCATGGAGTGGGGTCCCACAGTGAGTAAAGAGTGAATACCTCAATCTGTTGTTAAAAGATTAGTGTGCGGCAGCGTTAAGGGGCTGTCCCACTGCGGCGACCTAATTGGCGAGTTTAGAAGAGTTTAGGAGAGTTTGAAAAAAAGTCATGTTGAAGACCTCCTTCGACTATGTTGAAGACTAGCTTCGACTAGCTACGACTAACTTCGGGAAAATTGGACACCGAATAGTGGAGAGTGAAGACGACCTCCTTCGACCTCCCTTCGACTATGATGATGACTATCTATGACTACCTTCGACTACCTTCGATTACCTTCGACTACCCTCGATTACCTACGAATAACATACCGACCTACTACGATTTACTACGACCTACTACAACTAAACCTACGAGTAAAAAAAGTATCAATTTTTTCCATGGCGACCTTTTTTAACTCGCGGGCATTTTTCAACATTGAAAAATATGCCGCGACCTAGCTGAGGCCTCGAGTACACGGGGACTACTCCCGAGCATGAAGGAGAGTTACAAAGATCTCCTAGGACCTCGTGTTGACCATGCTGCGAGTATGAGTCGAGGGCAAACTCGCCAGAACTCGCGGATTAGGTCACCCAAGTGGGACAGCCCCTTTATCGAGAGACTTCTACTGCTCCCTTTCGAAACATTGTTGTGATGTAATTTACCTGAGAGGGCAGATTTCAGAGTTGTGAATCTGTAGAATTCTCTGCCACAGAAGGCAGTGGAGGCCAATTCACTGGATGTTTTCAAGAGAGAGTTAGATATAGCTTTTTGGGCTAACGTAATCAAGGGAAATGGGGAGGAAGCAGGAACAGGGATACTGATTTTGGATGATCAGCCATGATCATATTGAATGACAGTGTTGGCTCGAATGGCCTAATCCTGCACCTATTTTCTATGTTTCGATGATACCTCATTTATCAATTTTAACTGGTTTTAACTGAAATATGTCATCTTTAGCTGCTTTTCATTTTCTAAAGGAACAACTGATTGCCAACACCTTTCCTTCACAAACCACCCTTTTATTGATCACTTTATTTCCATCTACTTAGTTTTTAAATCTTCCCTTCAATGAAAGTTTTTAATACTGCGCCACGTCCGAATCTCTATTTTAGTATTTTTCTAGCTTTTTCCAATTAAATAAATATTGGCAATTAGTGTAGTCCTAATTAAAACAAGCTGGACGGAATTAAGATCAACAGTAAAGATATTATTCATTTTAATTTGTCAATGCAATTGGAGGGTGTTCCAGATTAAGTTGACAGCTGTTCACTCACTTACCCGCCCTGTCATTCTGCAACAATAAGGAACTGCAGTTACTGGTTTATACCAATGTTTAACCCTATAATTTTCATGCTTACAGGCTATTAACACATTTGTAATATGCTAGGGACGTACTTTCAGTTTGTGGGATTTCAGTATTGTGGGAGAGGCTTGTACTGGAGAGATGTCTGTGGCTGCTGAAGGGTGTGAATGGAAGTAATGAGAACGCTTTTTCCAAACTGGCACCTATAAAATAAACACAGCTGTGTAGCATGATTTTGTATAAACATTAACAGAAATGCAGGAAGCACGCGGCTCCATGGACAACGTCTGTGGAAAGAGCAACCAGTTAAAGTAAAACACCAAAAAAAGACACAAAGTGCTTGAGTAACTCAGCAGGTCGGACTGCATCCCTGGAGAACATGGATAGGTGATGTTTCGGGAAGAAGAGTCCCAACGCAAATTGTCACCTATTCATGTTCTCCAGTGATGCTGCCTGACCCACTGAGTCACTCCAGCACTTTTTGTCTTTCTTTTTGTATAAACCAGCATCTGCAGTTCCTCATATCTCCACACAAAACAAAATGTGCTGGAGAAACTCAGCGTCTCAGGCAGCACCTTAAGAGGGAATGGACAGGCAACTTTTCAGGTCAGGATACCATCCTTGGTGGAATGGTCCTCAACTGAAAGTCACCAGTCCATTCCCATACCAGACCTGTTAAGTTCCTCCAGTACTTTGCCCAATATTTCTGTATCTACAGTCTCTTGTATATTCAGACAAGTTAGCGTTTCAGGTTGCAGACTCTTCATCAGGACTATCCCTATAAACATTAGCCTATTACCGCATATTTTCCATCAAAAGCAAAATAATTGGGTTCAGGAAATCAGAAATACAAGCAGAAATCTTTTGCTGTCCCTTCTACCTATCGCATATCCTTGCACATTTAGCTGACAACTTTTATCATCCAGAAATCACAATTCCATATCAGCAATTACCAAACCAATATTCAGTTCATCTACTTCTCTGTTATCAGGCTTCTGTATCATCCAGGAATACTGCCCATTCCCCTCGACCCTATTTCAGACATTGGACTTTGTCTCTAGAACTGATGCACTACAATGCTGGGAACTATATTCGCTCTCTCTATCTTCCCATTTGTTCTACCTATTTTTTCTGAATTTGGCTTGATTGTATTTATGAATACTATTATCTGATCTGATTGGATAGCATGCAAAATAAATCTTTTTCACTGTACCTCAGCACATGTGACAATAGTAAACCTAAATCTAAACCTAAATGCTGTGTGCATTGAGATATATCATCTTTAATTTTATCTTTTGAATATTTTTTCGCTATGAACCAATTTGCTGATTGCCTTTGCTTCAATACCTGTTTATTTCACTTACTACTTGTATAACTTGCATATCATGTTTTGTTTCTCCCCTTCCAGAATTTTCTCCAAGGTTCCCATCCCCCTGCCAAGCATATTCAAATCCACCCCAACAGAAATCTCTCCAGCAAGGGTATTGATCGTTATTCTGATGCATTGCAACTTCAAGTCAAGAGTGTTTATTGTCATGTGTCCCAGATAGGACAATGAAATCCATCCTCCTTGCTTCAGAAATGGTTCCCAATTTATAAATCTAAAGCCCACCCTCCTACACCATTACTCCATCCATATCTTCAGCTGCTTTGTCCCCTTATGTCTGAGCTTGTCAGCACTGTACATAGTGTGCCATCCGCAGATTACTACCTTTGAGCTTCTGCAATCAAACCTCGTTTCTGCCTTCAAAAATCTGCTTGCAGGATCTCATCTCTTTCCCTGCCATTTGTGAAGACCACAACTGCTGATTGCTCAGATCCCTCCAAATGCCTGCCATGGACAGTTGAACAGGTCGGTGGGGGCGCTGCAAGCCGGCAGCTCTGCCAGCAGCGCGTTAGTTTTTTCAACTTTTTTAATTTTTTTAGTGTGTCCTAATGTGTGTTTTTGGTGTCTCTCTGTGTGTTTTGTGTGGGGAGTGGTGTGGGGGGTAAGGGGGAAACCATTTCAGTCGCCTCCTCCACGGAGAGGCGACTTTTTCCATGTCGCCTCCGCTGTTGCCTAACAGCAAGGATCGGTGCGGCCTTTCCCGGAGACGTGCCCGGGACATCAGCGGCGGGCGCACCGTGGACTCTCGTCGCGGAGCGGGTGAGCCCTCGCCGGGGCTCGCCGGAGGGGAGCGCTCCGTTCGCTGGCCCGCAGCAGCCTGAAGCCGCGGTCTGCGGAGCTCCAGCTGGCAGCGTCTGCAGCCTGGGATCCCTCATTGGGGACCCTGAAGGAGAAGAAGCTCCGACCGCCGGCCCACGGCCTACTTCTACCACGGGCGTGGCGGAGACTTACCATCAGGAGCGGGGTCCCTTGACGGGGACCCATGGGGAGGAGCTCTGAACGCCGGCCCTGCGGTCTGCGGTGCTTCTGGCTGCGGCATGGCGGGGACTTTAAATTTTCGACCGCTGGCCTGCGGCCTACACCAACCTGAAGCCGCAGTCTCCGGTGGGGAAGCACTGATTCAGGACTTACCTGGACTTTATCTGGACTTTACCTAGTCTGAACATCTGGACGCCCGCAGCGGCGGCTGCAGAGGATTGAGGTCCCGACCACGGGGGAAATTGGAGGAGGACTGGCCATATTTTGTGCCTTCCACCACAGTGATGAATGCTGTGGTGGATGTTTGTGTTAAATTCTTATTGTGTTTTTGCGTGTTCTTTTTTCATTGTACCGTTGCTGGCAAATTAATTTCACTTGCACTTTATGTGCAAGTGGTAAATAAAACTGATATTGATTGATATTGATTGATATTGAATTCCTGATTACTATCAGTCTCTCACTCTTCTTCCCATCTGACTAAGAAGCTGAATCACATGGAAAGGTGTGATTCTGCTTCTGGCCACCCTTCTCTGCAGTTCTCCATCATCTCGCCAGTAAACAAAACAATAAAAAAAAATTGGTGAAGCCAAGGAGAACTCTATCAATGTTTGAGGGAGGACACAGCATGGGAACAACAGTGTTGTAAATGTAGCCAGTGTGGATGAGAGCCTCGTCATCTACAGTGAAGAAGCCACCACTGCTGATTGTTGTGTCCTGGAGTCACCACTAGAGGGCTCTGTCTCAAAATGAATGTTTCCTCAGGGAGGGTCCCTGTGGGATCTGCAGGGTTTGAGGGGAGTCATGTTTGACTTGTAATAAATACACTTCGGGTTCTGGACACCAAGTGTAGTTTGTGAATTATTTAGACCCTGAATACAACATCTGGCAACAAGTGTGGCTGATTTAACCCTCGCTGCCCCATCTCCATTCTTGGAAACTCCAGGAGAGCCTCCGGTACCATGGATACGCTGGTATGAAAGTTTCAAGACTTACCTGATCACAAGTGGCCTGGATGGCAAGGCCATTTTGGACATTCGCCCCCGAGCGATTCTGCTGCATTGCCTCGGAACAGAGGGACAGCGAATCTTCGCGCAGCTCGGCAGTGCTGCAACAAGTGAGTACAGTACTGCTGTTAATGCACTGGGCAAATATTTTGGCCCAAAGACAAGTGTGCTGAAAGAAAGATACTGGTTTCGCCAACGGTCACAGGGACAAGGCGAACCAGTGAAGCAATTTGCTTCTGCATTGATAGCACTGGCTGCAAAGTGCAATTTTACTTCGGAGTCACGTGAGTGACTACGTGAAGAAGAGCCCGTCCAGCCACACATGCGTCATATCGTACAGACGCATAGCGTGAGTGCCGATGTTTGGAGTGAGCAGAGCTCCTCCAAACCGGTAAGTAAAAAACCTGAAGGTAAGTTTTTACTTACGTTTTTCAGGTGATTTAAAAGACTTGTAGTAATAAAATACAAGTCATAATAAAGAAAATTGTGGAGGTGTACCGCAGAGTGCTCAGACAGACCGCGGGTCTGTGAGTAGCGGGCGACCTTTAAGAATTTTTTTTTAACGGTTACCGTTTAGCGCTATTAGATCGCATAGATAAGAGGTTGCCGTTAAAGTTTTAACATTGTCCCTACATTTGTACACCATTGCAGGTGAGAGCTTTGAAGGAGGCAGATATTCACAGGGAAACAGGCATGAAAATAAAGCTTGGAACCATGACATACTTAAGTCGATATATCATAGCAGCCATGAATTCATTGAGTTGTGAAACAGGAAAGAAGGGCCAAATGGCTCTACTTCTGAAATAAAACCAGTTAGTGCTGGGAATACTCAGCAAGTCAAGCAAGAGATTTTACTTCGGAGTCACGTGAGTGACTACGTGAAGAAGACCCCGTCCAGCCGCACACGCATCATTATCGATCAGACGCATAGCGTTCATGACCGTGTGTGGAGGAGCAGGAGCTCCTCCAGCCGGTGAGTAAAACAAAAGTAAAGCAAAAGTCGGAAGGTAAGTGGGTTACTTTTCACTTACAGGAGCGTATCCTTCCCATTTAGACTTGTTGGTGGGGCTCCACACAAGTTTATTATGGAGAAATGGGAAGGAGAGGCGGCCAGGGACGCACCGTAGTAAAACCCCAGATCCTAAGGGTAGCGGGTATCAGTCAGGGGAGTCAGTGGCAGCGAAGCCATTAACTCCCGTTGTGGTCGAATGTGCGTTAAACCGCCGCGGGCGGGCGCAAGGCTAAAAAAAAAAAAAATTTTTTAAATCGGCCCGACCTGTAGACTCGGATGAGTCAGACCCGGAGGTATGCCCTCCTCAGGCAGGAAAGAGTATTACACTGCAAGGGTCAAAAACTTTAGAACTCCTTATGGGGCAGATGATTTGTAAAGAACCCCCACAGGAGGATTTAAGTCGGTGTTGGCCAATGAAGTATAGCACAGGAGGTGCCTTGGATGGGACAGGCACAAGGGTGGCCTACAGGAGAGCCATCAGTGCCTGTGCAGAAACATTAAAGAGGTTGGCCTACAGGAGGGCCAGTGCCCAAAAATGCCAGAAAAAAGGCAAGTTATGTGTTGGCCTATTGGAGAGCCAGTACTAGAAATGCCTGAACAAAAGGCAGCACAAACGTGCAATGACAAATGTGCCAGCACCGACAAATATAAAGAGTAAAAATAATGAAGCGTTGGCCTAGAATTGAGCCAGCGCCAGCAGCACCTGAAGCAGGGCTGCCTGTGGGTGGGCCTACAAGAGAGCCCGCGCAGGGGGAATCTGGCAGAGACTTACCTGAAACAGGGGAGCCAGAAATTACCCAACATAAAAATGAATATCTAGATTTAGATGATGATTTAAATGACCAGAGCCCATTATCAGAGCCAAAAATGTTCCAAGGCTGGCACAAAACTTTGCTGTTCCCAGAGTAACTGGGGAACCTTTGAGAGAGGAAATAGCTATGACTATAAATTATCTACTCTCCCATCAGCCCCAGGAATTAACCATGGATGAGACTATCAAAAAATATGAGACCCGGGAAATTGTAGCAGTTACAGCAGTGAATAACTTGATATGGGTAATTTGAGCAGTGGTTTACGCTCACAAGAATTGAAATTACACAAGTGCTGAAATTTCTGGGGTCAGTGGTTTGGATGAAGATTATATATCGTATTCACAACAAAATGCCTTAGCACTCATGTGTAGTGCGCACTTTGAAATAAATTGTATTCATAAAAATGCAATAAGACCAAATATTCATCCTAAGTATGCAGGCTCTGCAAACCATCCAATATACAAATGCCTAAATCTGTTTTTGGAGAAAATCTAGCAAAGAAACTAAAGGATCACCTATGCTGAGGCGAAATGTGGTGCTGGAGAAGGAACAATCCTATCATTCTCGTATACACGTTGACGTGCTGCACCAAGGATACGTGGAGGTTACAATGTGCCTACTAGAAGGGGACAACAACTGCCGGTGGCAAACCCCGAGGTTAGGGGGCTTGGTCTGGTAAGAAACACAACAAATGTTTCACACTCACAAATAGGGGGAAGGTTACGATTCTTCCTAAAAGAATGGCAATCAATAACAAATGATTCATTTATTCTATGTAGCATTGTAGGATTCAAAATTGAGTTCTCTCCACGTTTGGATCCTCCAATTCAGCATAATTCAAACTGGTCACGGATTTTTCTCAAAGGAAGAGAATGGGTTGATCAAAGGAGAATTGAAAAATTTTATGCAGAAAAGGATGATATAAATGTCAGTAGAACAACACCATCAGTTTGTGTCAAATATTCTCCTAGAAAAAAAAAAAAAAAAAGGGATGGTGGACGTAGAATCTGACAAATCTTAACCTTTATGTACAATAGAAACATTTCAAAATGGAAACATTTACTAATGCCATTTAGCTGGTCACAAATAATTGCTACAAGGCAAGCATAGATCTGCAAAATGCATATTATTCTGTGGCAATGCATGGTAATGATCAAAGATATTTGATATTTAGACGATATTCTGATTGTAGGCACTTTGGTGCTGCAAAATTGTCATATCCAGGGTCAAGTACATTTTTAAGAAAATGGGTTTCATTATTCACCTACAAAAATCTAAATTGTTACCAAGCAAGAAAATTGATTACCTAGGGTTCACAATCAACTCAGAACACATGGTAATCACTTTGCCAAAAGAGAAAAGGCTGCAGTTAATTGAAGGTTGCATCAAACTCATAAACGAGGACACACCTTCAATTAGAGAAGTGGCAAGCTTGCTGGGCAAATTAATTGCTGGGTTTCCAGCTGTCAGGTTTGGACCATTGCATTATCAATGTTTACAGAGGGCTAAGGTACAATCATTAAAAATGAATATAGGGCATTTTGACAGGCCCATGAAATTAACAATTAGATCCATTACTGAAATAGAATGGTGCATTAACAATGTCTCTAATGCTTCCAGAAAGGTTCTGGTAGAAACACCTTCCGTCACTCTACAGACGGATGTAAGTGCTCTTGGATGGAGCGCTACTAACATGATTTCCAGCTGTGGAGGTAGGTGGAATGTGAATGAAGTACCTTTGCTGGAAAATCAGGGGATCAATTACCTAGAGCTATTAGGAGCATTTTATGGCCTTAAAGCTTATTGCACTAATATGGGAATGTGCATGTTCAGGTACAGGTTGACAATACTACAGCTGTAGCATACATAAATCACATGGGTCGTATCAAATCAGAATCATGTGATAGATTGGCAAATGAAATTTGGACCTGGTGTATTGGCAGAAAAATTTGGCTGTCAGCAATATATTTACCAGAAAAATTTAACACAATTGCAGACAAAAGATCACGTAAATTAAATGATAATACAGAATGGATGTTAAATCAGGAAATATTTACACAAATTGTAACACAATTTGGAATGCCAGAGATTGATTTGTTTGCATCAAGACTGAACCACCAATTGCCTAAGTATGTGTCATGGGAACCTGATCCTGGTGCAGTAGCGGTGGATGCTTTCTCGCTACATTGGGGTGGTATGTTTTCTGTATGCATTTCCACCATTTTGTTTTAATCCACAGATGCATACAGAAAATTAAACAAGACTCAGCCTCAGGGATTTTGGTAGTACCAGATTGGCCTACACAGCTATGGTACCCACTGGTGTTAAAATGATCCAAAAAAAACAAAACAAAAAAACAAACAAAAAACCTTATGGTTATTCCAAAGCAGATTAAACTGCTTGTACACCCTGTGACTAATGAACCACATCCTTTACATGATTGTATTGGTTTGTTGATTTGCAGATTCTAAGAAGGCCATATCTTGGAAAAGGATTATCAGACCGTACGGTGGATGTTATGACAGCAGCCTGGAGGAATAGTACCCAGAAGCAGTACATTTCCTATATAAAGAAATGGGAGGTGTTTTGTTCAGGAAAGAATATTGCATATAACACAGCAGAAATTTCAGATGTAATAGAGTTTCTTTAAACTCTATACTACAAATTAAAATTAAGTTATAGTGCAATCAATACTGCACAAAGTGTACTCTCTGCATATTTAAGCAGTGAATCAGAACAAAATCCAATAGGATCACATCCTTGGGTCTGTAGGTTTATGAAAGGAATTTTCAACTCCAATCCTCCTAGACCTAGGTATACAGAAATCTGGAATGTAAAAGATGTACTGATGCTGCTGAGGATTGGAATCCCATTGAAACTCTGTCATTAGCCAAAAATCACCATGAAATTGGTTATGCTCATGGCATTAGTTTCAGCTCAGAGAGTTCAATCATTACAGAAACTAAGAATTGACAGAATGAAGGTAGGGGCGAATGCCGTTACATTCTATGTCTATGATTTACTGAAGCAAAGTAGACCTGGGTTCATGGGATGTAAGTTGGAGTTTTTCAACATATCCTACAGATCCACGGCTATGTGTAGTAACATATGTGAAATGTTACATAGAAACAACAAAAGTTTTAAGAGGCACCGAATTGGCATTTTTTATTAGTCATAAAAAGCCTCATAAGAAAGTGTCAACACAAACAATTTCACAATGGTTGAAACAGGTGTTGAGATATTTAGGTATTGATACTGATAAAATTAAATCTCATTCCACCAGGGCGGCATCAACATCAGCGGCCAGGGATTCAGACGTGCAATAGACCTTATTCTCGCGGCCGCAGGATGGGCAAGTGAACAGATGTTTCACAAGTATTACCATAAGGAGATTAAAGATCTCAGAGGGTTTGGTGATGCCGTGCTGGATACAATATTAAATCCCCCATTATAATAAATGGGCCTAATTTTGTTACTTTTATTAAAATAAATAAAACCATTAACTGATTACATTCAAATGTTGTGGTTATGCATTGTTGATTGTGCTTACTCAAATAGAGTCAATCGATGCAGTGAACACCTGGATTTGAATCCACGGTGTGAAATCACAGAGTTTTGAAATCTTCACGTAGTCACTCACGTGACTCCGAAGTAAAATAGTAAGATTAAATGAGAACTTACCAGTTTGAAGTTTGATCTTTATTTTATGAGGAGTAACGTTGAGGGATTACGTGCCCTCCGCTCCCACCCTCATAAAAGGATCAAGAGTACTTAAGGAAGTAGCTCCAGAAATAGTGGATGCATTAGTAATAATCTTTCAAAATTCTTTAGATTCTGGAGTAGTTCCTGAGGATTGGCGGGTAGCAAACGTAACCCCACTTTTTAAGAAGGGAGGGAGAGAGAAAACGGGGAATTACAGACCAGTTAGTCTAACATCGGTAGTGGGGAAACTGCTAGAGTCGGTTATTAAAGATGGGATAGCAGCACATTTGGAAAGTGGTGAAATCATTGGACAAAGTCAGCATGGATTTACGAAAGGTAAATCATGTCTGACGAATCTTATAGAATTTTTCGAGGATGTAACTAGTAGCGTGGATAGGGGAGAACCAGTGGATGTGGTGTATCTGGACTTCCAGAAGGCTTTCGACAAGGTCCCACATAAGAGATTAGTATACAAACTTAAAGCACATGGCATTGGGGGTTCAGTATTGATGTGGATAGAGAACTGGCTGGCAAACAGGAAGCAAAGAGTAGGAGTAAACGGGTCCTTTTCACAATGGCAGGCAGTGACTAGTGGGGTACCGCAAGGCTCAGTGCTGGGACCCCAGCTATTTACAATATATATTAATGACCTGGATGAGGGAATTGAAGGCAATATCTCCAAGTTTGCGGATGACACTAAGCTGGGGGGCAGTGTTAGCTGTGAGGAGGATGCTAGGAGACTGCAAGGTGACTTGGATAGGCTGGGTGAGTGGGCAAATGTTTGGCAGATGCAGTATAATGCGGATAAATGTGAGGTTATCCATTTTGGTGGCAAAAACAGGAAAGCAGACTATTTTCTAAATGGTGGCCGACTAGGAAAAGGGGAGATGCAGCGAGACCTGGGTGTCATGGTACACCAGTCATTGAAAGTAGGCATGCAGGTGCAGCAGGCAGTGAAGAAAGCGAATGGTATGTTAGCTTTCATAGCAAAAGGATTTGAGTATAGGAGCAGGGAGGTTCTACTGCAGTTGTACAGGGTCTTGGTGAGACCACACCTGGAGTATTGCGTACAGTTTTGGTCTCCAAATCTGAGGAAGGACATTATTGCCATAGAGGGAGTGCAGAGAAGGTTCACCAGACTGATTCCTGGGATGTCAGGACTGTCTTATGAAGAAAGACTGGATAGACTTGGTTTATACTCACTAGAATTTAGGAGATTGAGAGGGGATCTTATAGAAACTTACAAAATTCTTAAGGGGTTGGACAGGCTAGATGCAGGAAGATTGCTCCCGATGTTGGGGAAGTCCAGGACAAGGGGTCACAGCTTAAGGATAAGGGGGAAATCCTTTAAAACCGAGATGAGAAGAACTTTTTTCACACAGAGAGTGGTGAATCTCTGGAACTCTCTGCCACAGAGGGTAGTCGAGGCCAGTTCATTGGCTATATTTAAGAGGGAGCTAGATGTGGCCCTTGTGGCTAAAGGGATCAGAGGGTATGGAGAGAAGGCAGGTACGGGATACTGAGTTGGATGATCAGCCATGATCATATTGAATGGCGGTGCAGGCTCGAAGGGCCGAATGGCCTACTCCTGCACCTAATTTCTATGTTTCTATGTTTCTATGTAAGCTGGTAGTTCTAAGTCTTTATGCATCTTACTATCATACTTCAGTAATTATCGTCTGTGATTGTCACTCCGCTGCTTTGAAAGATTGACGCGTGTGCGGCTGGACGGGGTCTTCTTCACGTAATCTCTCAACGTTACTCCTCATAAATTAAAGATCAAACTTCAAACTGGTAAGTTCTCGTTTAATCTTACTATTATAGCCCTATCATGGTTACCAGTTCATAGACCTCTCAATCTCTTATAGATGACCTGTAGGTCACATTATTCCATGGACAGTTGACTATTGCATCATGATATATTCCTCATTTTGTTGTGTATTCTTTATAAAGATTGTAAGTTATGACTAGAAATGATTTCACGAGTGAGATACATGTTGGCTGCATCAAAGTAAATCTTGACAGAATGTATGATATAATGTATAATGTATAATGGAACGATCCTCGAGGAAATGAGAGCAATCTAAAAGAGGCACAAAATGTTTCAAGTGCATTTTGTTTATTGAAAAGAAAGGCAAAAAGGTTGAATTCTCAGGAACATATGTTGGATAGTCAGTGGAATATGAATTTGGAGGGGGGGGGGTGTGGGGGGCAAAATAAATGATGCTTTGAAAATAACCACAGCATTTTTTTCCATTTTATACTGTGGTGATTTCCTTGAAGGCAGACAAAGTTCTCAACTTCCTCTGAAAATAATTACAGATGCTCCCTTCTGCAGTTCCTTCTTAAACATTTATTCACAGTATTTGTTTTGGATGTAGGCAGAGTGACATTTACAACCCATCCCTTGTTGCCACAGAGGAGCTGTAAATGTGCTGGAATGACTTTGCTCCATGTTGTGGAGATACTCCCAACAATGTTACTGAATTCAGTTTTGACCAAACTGCAGGCTGTCCAATGTAAAGTAATCCTCTCCCCTCAGTCAGTTCCTCAAGATCAAATATGAGTTCATCCACTCTGGCTTTGAGGAAAGATGACCAACCTTCAACAAGCACAACATTCTCCATTATGACAGATATGACCACAGCCACAAAAGGATTCTCCTGATCATGCAGTGCCTTATGCCTTTGTGGCTGGAGACGACCATTTTGATGGAAGTCAAACTGAACATAAGTGAGTAAATTATTGGTAAGTACTAGGCATTTAACAATGCTTTTGGTGATTATGTTTGTCACTTTGCTTTGTAAGCTGATACGGGAATAATTGGCTTTGTTACTCAGCAACACAGCCCAGTATCTTCCCTTTGTATCTAACAGTTTCAGGATAATTAATGTCCTGGAACAAGTAACGATAAGGAAGTAAAGGATTTATTTGTCTGGGACAAATATTAAGCTGGAAACAAAGAAAACCGGGTAAATGTTATGGTTTCTCTTAATCGAAGGAAACAGACACAGGCCGTTGAATGCAAAGGAAGCTTGTTAGCCTTTGTAAACACTTCCAGCCAATGCAAGATAGACCTTATGGAACCATTTTAGTGAGAAGGAGCAGGGGGTGGGAGAGATCAGGAAAATGGTCAAACAAGTATACCAAATGTCAATTTCAAATATCAACGTCTGAACGTCTGTTGCAAGTACTTTTTAGCCAATCTGTGGTAATAACTTCAAACACACATCAGCTCATTTAGATCCATCACCAATTGAGATTTTATTGGTTCTTGATATAAAGTTTTAAAAAAATTAACTAAAGCTATCCATGAAGAATAAGCCATCGCTTTATTACCTTTCAGCTGAGAGCACAAGCTCATGAGGAAATTATTTATTTGTGGGGGACCAAAAGATTGGGGTGAATGGAAAAGTTACATTTAGCAAAGAAAATGAAATCCACTTGTTAACAAAAAATACACAAAGTGCTGGAGCACCCGAACAGGTCAGGTATCATCACTAGAGAAGATGGATAGGCAACATTTTGGGTGAGGACAATTCTCAGATTGCCGAGAAGGAGTTGGGGTGCCAGAGAACAAAGACTGTTCGATGTAACCAACAAAAGGGCAGGCATTGGTGGAGCCCATGCGAGTGCCCACAGCGACAAATTTAACTTGAAGAAAGTGTGACGAGTCAAAAAATAAGTAATTGAGAGTGAAAAGATTCTACCAGGTGGAGAAGAATGTTAGTAGAGGGAAACTGAATTGGGCTCTGTTCAAGGAAAAAGTGGAGGGCCATGGGACCTGGTGGGGGATGGAAGTGTAAAGAGAAATCCTCTTGTTCCTCAAGAAATACAGACTTGTTTCAGAGATACCCCAGGAAATTGGGTTTCTACAAGAGAGCATAGCAGAAAGATCTAACTGGCCTCTGTAAAACTATATTGTGCTCAGAATTCGGAAGTAATTATGTTGTCTATTTGGCTATTAACATTTTCCGGAGAGTCACTTTTGGCCAATCTGCTTTGGTTCCTGTGTTGCTTTGAGTTCCTAATGAGAAAGAAAAATAGCAAAGTTGTGAGGAATAAGTTCCCAAATAAAACTGTGATGCTCAAATAAGAACCACCCAGGAATATAAATCCAGAGTGATTATTCTCAGCTTCTTCCTCAAACACACAACAAACTCTGTCACTCCACCCAATCCATTTACTTTTTTACTAAAATGCCTTAGGTTATTTTACCAATTTGAACATCAGTACAAGCAAATTCTACTCGGTGTTTAATGAATTTTCAACTATAAAGAATGACAAAGACATGTCTGTATTCTAAGATTTATCTTCTGAAACTTCTTTCAAGTGATCCCTCAGGATCAATTTTGGACACCCTCTTTTCCACACTGTGATGATATCCAGTTAACCTTCCAAGATGTAGAGATGACACAATCTCTAACTGCCTCCATTTTATCATTCTATTTATCTGCTATGCACTTCTGGCCAAGTTACTCCCAGTTTACCTCCAGTTTTCTCAGCGTGACCCGCATGTGTATATAAATGAAACATCGGAAGTTAAATGCAATTACAACATGCTTTAATTGCAATGGAATCTGAGTACAAAGATAGACACATTTGGTTCCAATTGCATACGAGTCTGGTGGGACTGCATCTGAAATATTATGTACTGGTCTGGATTCCCAATCCAAGAAAGGAATTTAAATGATGAAGAGAGAGTAGTTGATTCCTGGAATGGTGGCATTGTCATGAGGAGACATTAAGCAAACTGGGCCTATACCTATTATATTATATGTTGTACATGGTGATTGCATTGAGGCATTAAAAGTTATTATCATGGGAAAGTGAGGATGATGTTTCCCAAGAAGAGCATGTTCGGAATCAGCATTTTCAGTTTCACAATAAGGAGGTCACCATTCTGGACAGGAAGGAGAACAAATTCCTCCACCTTGAGGATAGAGGTCTTTGGAATTCTTACCTGGGTGGAGGCTCAGTCAGTTGAGAGAGAGATGGGGAGATTTTTGTGGATTATAAGGGATATGCAGGAAAGTTGTATTGAGATAAAAGATCAAGTCAATGATCTTATTGAAGAGTTGAACAGGTGCAAGGGACCAATGGCCTGCATGTGTTCTTGTGTGATGTGCAGCTTGAATGTGAATGTTTGCAACTTTTGGTACATTTTCTGAATTCCATCTGCTGTCCATCATCAAGATCGTAAAAAAAATACTCGCTATCTGCACCTGCCGCTGCTGACCTTAGCCCGTGACCTGACAAATCTCTCATCTGAATCATTTTTACTTTCAGATGGGGCTGTTGCAATGCTCTCTCTCCAGCCCCATAGGCTTCTCTCACCTGTGATTCAGCCAAACCATGGTGTTAAGCATTTTGTCTTACACTAAACCTTATTCCCTTTATTGTGTATCTATACACTGTGGATGGCTTGATAGTAATCATGTATTGTCTTTCTGCTCACTAGTTAGCTTTTCACTGTACCCTGAGTCGGAGTTTCAAAATTCCTCAAATCCACACTGCAGATATCTCCTTGTTGTTGTAAACTTGCTTCCTACTTAATGCATATTATTGGAGAAAAAATGTTCATCCATCATTTATATAAAAAGGATAAACGGCTATTTTAAGGCTTACCTCCATTTGCACAAGCAGTCCCGATCTATACAATAAAAAGAATTATACATTATTAGGGAAATTCTCCCATACGTGTTATTTTTTTCATCTGGAATCCGACTTTCATAATATAGAAAATTTGTTTTTATTCAATGCTTTGACACATTTGTTGATAGTCATAAAACATGGAAACATGCTCTTCAGCCCAACCTATCAATGCTGACCTAGATGTCCCATCAAGGTAGTCCCAATTGCCTGGCCCAGATTCCTCTAAACGTTTCCATCCTATGTACCTGTTCAAATGTTTTTGAAATGTTGCTATAAAATGCGTTTGGACAAGTACATGTGTGGTGATTTTTGTTTAAATTGATGCAATAACACCCCAGAATCTTTCACCTCCACAATCGTTCTGACTGCTGCTATTTGTATAACCTTGCTGATTGTTCCAAATTTTCAACAGGGAAATTCCATTTAAGAATCCTTCGTCTTAGCGATTTTTCAATGTCAAAAAGGAAAATATTAACTAAAGGTGAGAAAGTTAGGCATGATTTCACATGGGATATTTTGTAGCTCTTTGTGACTGGAGTGACCTGTTTAGAACTGGACATACCTTTACAACAGACATCGATATTAACTATTGTGTGCACCGTGACTACACTGTAAGATTCCCATGTTACCTTGCCCTTCAAAATCATTACTTGTCAATTTTTATCCACTATTAAATTCCTTATTCCCATGAAAGATCAGCTTGTTGATAATATTTCAATTTCCTTTTTTCAATCATAATTTTCTAGTTTAACACTCTGCATTTCAAAAATCAGCCCATTATCTGCAACTTTCTGCATCATTTATATTTAAGTTTACCATCAACCTTTCAAATTATCATTTAATTTGACAACTGTTCTACACTGTGTAGAATGCTCATCCATCATTTTTGTCGGACCATCTCTCTGATTATTGCATGTTGCCACACTCTATTCAACTGTAATAATGGAGCTGACCATCGTAGGAATACTTTATTCCATAGGTATCGTACCTTGAATTATTTTGTCATTCAAATTATTTTACTTCAATAAATAATCACATCAAGTGGGGAATGTTTAGGAAAGAACTGCAGATACTGGTTCAAATCGAAGGTCGACACAAATTGCTGGAGTAACTCAGCGGGACAGGCAGCATCTCTGGAGACATAAAATGCTGATGGACTGTCTGAAGAAGGGTCTCGACCCGAAACGTCACCCATTCCTTCTCTCCAGAGATGTTGCCTGTCCCGCCGAGTTACTCCAACATTTTGTGTCTACCTACGTGGTGAATGTTAACAGCTATTAAAACTTCTGCTTCACATTTGTTTGTTTACCAGTTAATTTGCCTTTCCTGCAGCAGAGCAGTAACAAAATCACAGTCGTCACGAAGATTGGCACCGTTACAAATCGGACAGGGAAATGACCTGTAAGACAACAAAAAATTGGGTTTCTTATAGGCCTGTCTCACTTACGCGATTTTTTGGATGACTGACGGCACCCGTCATGTTGAAAATCCAGCGGCGACCAGAAAAAGATACGACTCTTCGCGCGACTACTCACGACCATACAGGCGTCACCCTGCGACATGTGGTGCCGGCAGTCGCCGAAAAATTCGTGTAAGTGGGACAGGCCTATTATGGTTTGCTTCAGTATAAAAGAACGCTGGCAAATATCAGTTAAATTGCCTTCCTTGTGTATTGATTCAGTGCAGTATCGATATCATGAATTGCAAATTCATCTCTCATTAATGCTGCTGTAGATTCTCCATGCCATTATTTGTGAGATAGGATTGTACCAGCCCATCTAGGTTTAGATTTCTCATTACCATGTTTACCAAGGTACAGTGAAAAGCTTTGTTTTGGATGATATCAAAACAGATCAGATATGCTGCATATAAATACAATCACATCAAACTCAAGTACAATAAATAAAGCAAAGGAAAAGATGCAAAGTGCAGAATATAGTTCTCAGCATTGTAGCACATCAGTTTCATAGACAAAGCCCATGATAGTAAGTTTGCAGATGATATCAAGATTGCTGGGGTCACGGACTGTGAAGAAGGCTGCCAAAGTTTACATTATTTTGGCTGTTTTTCTGAGACAGAGTGAAGTGTAGATGGAATCAATAGTGGGAAGTCTGGTCTGTATGATGGTCTGGGCTACATCTACTATTCTCTGCAATTTCTTATGACCTTGGCAGGACTGCTCCCAAACCAAGATGTGTTGCTTCACTTCATTGATGGTGATTTGGGCATGTTTTGCACCACACTTTCAGACATTGGTAACTAGCTCGCTCATCTTGCGAACATTGAGGGAGAGGTTATTGTCAATATGTATAGACTTCTGTCCATATTGTCCTAACACCATTTTACTAAGTACTTTATCTCCTTCCTTTCTTGTCATTGTTCATGATCCAGCCCACCACACTGGTGTCATCTACAAATTTGTGGATGGACTTCGAACTGAATTTGGCTGTACAGTCTTTAGTGTATCGGGAGTACAGTAAGGGACTGAGAAAGCATCCTTGCAGGGCACTGATATTGACAATTATTTTGGAGGAGATGTTGTCAGATTGTAGTCTAGGCATCAGAAAATCAAGACATTGAGGAATTTTTGCGCTGTCAATAATTGTGGAAATCAGGGTAGCCGTGAGACACATTTATCCTACTTCAGAATTCCAAAAGTGAAGAGAAATGATGGTAGAGAGAGGCGACAGCTGAAGGGACAACAACAGCTAAAGTGGTTGGCGAACATTGGCTGTGCAGATATCAAGATTGAAAATATTGGGAATTATCACGTTTGCTCACTGCATTTCATCAACAGTAAGGCATTATTTGTGTTTTTTCTTGATTCCTTTGGTATCCAAAAAGTTTCAGAAGTGATAAATCTGACTGTAAAATTTTATAATCACCCATGGTTCTCAAGTGGGTCTTTACATGCAAAAGGAAAACGCCCATTTAATGAAATGAAGCCATTTTTAATTATTTGGAATATTGAATGGAGATGCATGAATTGGGGTATAAAGTATTCATTAGATAACTGAATATAAAAGTAACCTAAACAAGTATTGAACTATAGGGCAATCTGAATATTTGAGAGAGTTGTATTTTAACAATTGTAAAACAAACAAATACTTGGCACAAGCTTGGCACAAATGGAGTAGATACTAACAGTGAAAGAAACACAAAATTAAAATCAGTGATGGTGTTCATACCTAACCAATTTGTTACATTAAAGCTGCAGATGCTGGAAATCTGAATTGAAACGGAAAATATTGCAGACTATCAGTTGAACAGGCAGAATTTGTGAGAAAAAGAAACATTAACTGTTTCTCTTACCAGAGATGTAAGCTGTTTTGCCGAGTGTCTCTACCTTTCTCTGCCTTTACTTTATGATCTTTTACCTTGGCTGCATAACTCCATATCCACGAGCAGTAGCTCTACTCAACAGCCAAAAGTCTGTAGCCTCCTTTTGCTCTGATATTTTATTTCATTCCTCACATGTTTAAATTATAATGTTTTATTTTTAATTGTCTACTATATATCGTGTTGTTACTTGCGAGCAAAGAACCAAGGCAAATTCCTTGTATGTATATATACTTGGCTAATAAAATGTATTCAATTCAATCACAGACTACAGTTAACAAAAATATCGCAATCAACAGGGCTGAATTACTTCTCATTGTTCTTGGTTAAATCACACTACAATTAATTAGCCTGGTTTCCAATGGGGTGTGATTCAGAGAAACATAGAAACGTAGAAAATAGGTGCAGGAATAGGCCATTCAGCCCTTCGAGCCTGCACCGCCATTCAATATGATCATGGCTGATCATCCAACTCAGTATCCCTTACCTGCCTTCTCTCCATACCCCCTGATCCATTTAGCCACAAGGGCCACATCTAACTCCCTCTTAAATATAGCCAATGAACAGGCCTCAACTACATTCTGTGGCAGAGAATTCCAGAGATTCACCACTCTCTGTGTAAAAAATGTTTTTCTTATCTCAGTCCTAAAAGATTTCCCCTTTATCCTTAAACTGTGACCCCTTGTTCTGGACTTCCCCAACATCGGGAACAATGTTCCTGCATCTAGCCTGTCCAGGAAGATTGTTATTCTTATTAGTGTATATCGCTGTTTCTGAATGTGGTATGATATGCAAATAAAATTAATCTGCACACATTATAGAAATTGAATTTATACAGAATTATATAATTATTTTTGCATAAATCTGTATTTGTGTTCCATCGCTCTTTTTACATGATGGAGTGAACACACCTGGTATCTTCACCTTGAGTGTAGTTATAATAGAGTGACAAACAGAACATTTTGTTCAGTGATACTGTGCAGAGTGATTTGTTCATTTGGTAAGTAGCATCAGGCCCCTCCCGGTGATGTCTGATACCAGGAAACATGGAGCCAGGCATCCACACTTCCATATGTAAATGCACAACTTATCACAAACTAATTGGGTAAAAAGCAAAGCTCAATACTCAGCCCGGATGTGCTTCTTTGAAACAAGGAACTGCAGATCCTGTTTAACAATAGATACAGAGAGTTGGAGTAATTAACAGGTCAGGTAGCATCTCAGGGTCTGAAAAAGGGTCCCGATTGCAAATGTCCATGTTCTCCAGAGATGCTGCCTGACCCGCTGAGTTACTCAAACACTCTGTGTGTACTGAAGTACCTCTTATTCATTTCGACTGAAACAAAATTTGTTTCTTCATCTGATTTCTAATTGGTTGTGCTTGATATTTATACTAACCTATCTGTAAATGTCTTGGTACAAATGGCAACGCGTTTAACATTATCAATTTAATAATCATAAAGTGCAAAAAGTGGAGTCCCCATACTTTCGCAAATACTTTACCATAAACCTGTATTTGTGTTCCTTGGCCCTTTTCATAAATTGGAGGGAAGACATTTGGTACTTTCACCGCACAAGTGTAGTTGTAAACAGTGTGACCAAACGATACATTTTCAATCTTCAGTGAGACCGTACAGTGTTTGAAACCATCCCAGAGGGGGTGAGGAATGCAGAGCAAGTTGGTCATTTTGTAATTAACATCAGGCTCTCCTGGTGATGTCCGATACCAGTAAACGCGGAGCCAGGCATTCACTGTTCCATTATAAATAAATGTACAGTTTAACGTGACGGACGCGCCTCTCCGCACACTGACCAGACGTGGCTGGGCCAACTCTGTGATGAGCGGAACTCCTGATGGAAAATAAATTAATTTGTTATTTTTACTTCTATTAATATTCCAACATATACTCGCTTTAAACTACGCTGAAATGGGGAACAAAAACAGAATGCTGGAAGGTCTCTGTGGGTCAAGCAGCATCTCTGGAGGCAAAAGGTATAATATGATGTTTCAAGTGAGACCTTGCAATAGGACTGAGGGGGGGAACAAAAGATAGCAAGTATATAACAGGATGGAGGAAGATGGGATAGGGCTAGTCAGAGATAGGTGGTACAATGGGCAAAGGGGTGGATGATGAGGAGATCAAACCAGATAGGGGAGGAGGTCTGAATTGAAGATTGGATTTCCATTGTATCAATTATTTTTCTTAAATAATATTTGCCTTTTTCAGATTTAATTGTAAATATAAATGTTATGTTGGTTTGTGATGCAATGTTCTGCCTGAATTTGTTTCATTTGCAGACACCATCAGTTGTATCCGAATGTTGCCATTATGATACTTGGCTGATAATAACTTCAAGTTGTGAAGTGACTGCTAAAATCATAAGCAATAGCAGATTAAGGCCAGTCAGCCCATCACTGCCATTCAATCATGGCTGATCTATCTCTCCCCTTCAACCCCTTTCTCGTGCCTTCTCCTTATAACGCCTGACACACATTTTAATCAAGAATCTGTCAATCTCCTCCTTAAAAATATCTACTTTTATTGTATCTTTTAATAAATGCCATAATTATTTTTGAAAAAATGTACATTGCAACTTAAAATATCTAATCATTGTACTATCTTGTAGCAGGAGTTGAATCCTTCTCTGGTTCTGAATGTCCCTGATGCTAATTAAACTCTCAGCCTATCCCCTGCTCCAAGAGAACTTTGCATGACTTTGCTGAAAAACATCACCTATTCCTTCTCTCCAGAGATGCTGCCTGTCCCACTGAGTTACTCCAGCATTTTGTGTCCATCTTGTGGCGCCACCCCGGTGGTCAGGCCACTTACGATGCGAACCCTTGGCAGTCGAGGGTAGGGTCACGTGACTGGGTAATGGCGGGAAGGAGTTGTCACGAGGTTATGGGGTGTGCCCTAGTATAAGTATTCAGCCCCGGGTCAGCCTTCCCCCATTCGCGTGTGTGTTGTTCTCTTTACTTCACCAATAATGATCTCTTTGATTCACTCACTTAATCGCCCGCCATATTGGTGACCCCGACGATCCAAAACGGTCATTTTTGCAGCCAACGATGAACCTCAACAGCCCGAGGTTGCTGACAATCCAGAACACTGTCTCCCTGAAGTTGCCCGAGTTCTGGACATCGCAGCCCCAGGTGTGGTTCCAACAGGCCGAGGCCCAGTTCCACGTTTGACGCATCACGGCTGATGACACCCGGTACTACTATGAGGTTGGTGCATTGGATCAGGAGATGGCCGGTCGCCTGGTCCCTTACCTACGCTCGCCGCCGGATCAGGACAAATACGAGGGCCTTAAAGCGCTGCTCTTGCGGATCTTTGGGCTCAGACACCGGGACCACGCAGCGCGGCTCCTGCACATGGGCAGCCTCAGCGATCGCAAACTGTCGGAGATGATGAGCGAGATGCTCACCCTAATGACGGTCATCGGCCCTGCCTACACTTTGACGACGCCTTCCTGGAACAGATGCCGGACGACATCCGCCTGTTGCTCGCCGGTGAGGATTTCGCAGACCCCCTACAGCTAGCGGAGTGTGCGAACGAGCTGTGGCAAGACAAGCAGCAGGGCGGTGGCTCGATAGATCAAGTATAGGCGGTGCCTTGGCGGTCCCAGAAACCAGGCCCTGCGTCCACCGGGAGTTCGGCCGCGCTGCCCGTCCAGAAAGACCCCGGTAAGGGGAAGCGCTGGGGCCCGCAGCCCGTCAGTGCCGCCCACCCTGCTCGTATCCAGGAAATGCCAGGACTGGCCGCCAGTAGTCGCTGCAGTAGTCGGCCTGAAACATCGCCTCTACATGTGGGATCAACACTCGGGATGATGGTTCCTGGTTGATACGGGCGCGGAGCTTAGCGTTTTACCCGACGGGGGTGGACACTCGTTCTGGCAAGCAGGGGCCTTCTCTGACTGCAGTCAATGGCAGCTCTATACGGACGTATGGAGTTTGCACAATCCCGCTCATCTTTGGCCTCTGCTATTTCACCTGGACCTTTACGGTGGCCGACGTTTCCCAGCCATTGCTGAGCACAGATTTCCTCCGGGCGCAATCCCTGTTGGTGGATGTGCCTCGTTCGTCTATCCTTTCGGTTTTGTGCCTCCGGTTCTGGGGGGGGGGGGGTGGTCCTGTGGCGCCACCCGGTGGTTAGGCCACTTACTATGTGAACACTCTGCAGTCGGGGGCAGAGTCACATGACTGGGTAATGGCGGGAAGGAGTTGTCACGAGGTTTAGGGGTGTGCCCTAGTATATGTATTCAGCCCCGGGTCAGCCTTCCCCCATTCGCGTGTGTGGTGTTCTCTTTACTTCAGCAATAAAGATCTATTTGATTTACCATGCATGGCTTGCTTATTCGCCCGCCATAATCTTCGGTTTGAACCAGCATCTGCAGTTCCTGCCTATAACGGACTTTGCATGATTATGGGTGATTTTATTACATGATCCACTTTGATTATCAGTTCAATCACTAATAATTTATGGTACATTTATTTTTTGTTATTGCATTTAATGTACCTGTTGAGCACAGCAAGTAAAAATGTCATTGTTCCATTCATAAATTGTTGCAAATAAATGCTCTTGAGAATAACTGGGTCAGCTTCCATCACTTTTGAGTAATATGCATTTGGTAATATGTTGCTGTTCTCTACACAGCTCCAGTGACCTGGGTTCAATCCCAGCCTCTGAGTCTGGAATTTGCATGTTCTCCCTATGACCTAATGGGTTCCATCTGGGCACTTTAGTCTCCTCCCATGCCTTAAAAAAATATGAAGGTTGGTAGAAGGAATTCAAAAAAATTTAAGTTCTTGAAAATCAGAAATAAAAAGTCATTGAAAAACTTAGCAGGTCAGGCAGCATCAGTGAAAAGAAAGTCAATGTTTCATTGGAATCTTTTTGCAATTTTGATAAAAGAGTTGCCGACCCAAAACATTGACCATTTCACTTTCCATGGATCCAGCCTGACTCACTGGGCTTCTTTTTGTTTTTTATATTCGTGCAGATTACTTGGTTAAATGGTCACAGGATATAGATCTGTGGTAGATGATTCCACCACTAATCCACACCTTGCCCCCACCCCAGGGTGTAGATGAATGGTAGAATATAGAATGGGGACTGGGTAGTTGATGTGGCAAATAAAGTGGTTTACAGGAGGATCATTTTAGGAATGGGAGCCTTATTATTGGGGTGGATGCGTTGAAATGAAGGGTTTGTATCCATGTTGTTTCACTCAACAGTACAAGAAGTAAAACTCACCTCTGATTCAGATACATTTTCTGAAATCTACTTCTTCAGGGAAAGCCACTTTCTTCTTCCTTGTGGAAGACGGCACACAGCTCCGTGGAGAACTGAACAATCAGAAATGAACCTGTAGTCATTTGTATTGGGTAGAAGGCAAGCTAGATAGACTTTAGGTGTGTCGGAAAGAACTGCAGATGCTGGTTTAAATCGAAGGTGGACACAAAATGCTGGAGTAACTCAGCGAGACAGATCTTTGGAGAGAAAGAATGTGTGACTGTTTTGGGTCGAGCCCCTTCTTCAGATACCACTTAGACATTTCCTGTGCTGGTTTTTGAGGCAGTCAGTTATTGGTGAATGGTTTTTGCAAGTTCTCAATATCGCAGTGAAATTGTTTAAAATTTATAATGTTTTGTTTAAAAATGCATTCCATAGAAATGCATCATAATAGCTCACTAATTTAATTATTAATATACTAATTAATATACTAATTTTCCACTTAATCTGTAAAATCTGTAAACCACTCACAATTTTTGAACAGCTCATGTTTTAGCTTTCTCTGCTCAAAGCAGAATAATCTTAATGTTTTTAATTAAATTTGAATCTTTAATTAATTCTGAGGTTCAACCAAGTAAATAAAATCCCACTTCCAAATTTTCCATTAAAATACAGACATTTTGCATTGTAAACACCCTCAGTCATGCAGCCACAGCCAATGAACTTACAAAATGGCAACCTTCCTTCTCCAGCTGTTCTGACATGATGCCTCAGCCAAGATAGAGGCAAGCTGCTCAGATCCCTGCTCCGGAGATCTAAGCTGCTTCTAGCCATTAGCTTCTGAAAATCTCCCCACAGACTGACCAACTAATCACACCACTAACACTTTGGCTTTTGTTAAATTTTTGTGATCATTTCAATCTATGAGCTGATTCCATAATACACAAGCTGAAAGAAGGATATTAACCAAGACACTGACCTGTTGAGTATCTCTGCTCCAGTAGGAACACCATCAGTTGCAATAAAGTGTTTCCTGCCAACATTCCCTTAATTTGGTACATTTCTTTCAAACTTCACAATATCCAACTGTCACAGAATTCTCTTGTGCATTATATTCTCTCGTGATCAGTTCAGTTTCATCGCGGTCACAGTGGTTGAAGAGACACATCTGACCACGTACAATTAGAGAGGATGTACAGTGCATTCGGAAAGTATTCGGAACCCTTCACTTTTTCCACATCTTATTACGTTACAGCCTTATTCTAAAATGGATTAAATTCTTTTTTTTTCATCAATCTCTACCATCAATTTATTATCAATAAAAAAGTGAAAACAGGTGTTTAGAAATGTTTCCATGGAATTTAAAAGAAATAACTGAAACATCTCATTTACGTAAGTATTCAGACCCTTTACTCAGTATTTTGTTGAGGCACCTTTGGCAGCGATTACAGCCTCAAGTCTTTTTGGGTATGATGCTACAAGCTTGGCACACCTGTATTTTGGTAATTTCTCCCATTCTTCTCTGCAGATCCTCTCAAGCTCTGTCAGGTTAGATGGGGTACGTCAATGCACAGCTATTTTCAGGTCCCTCCAGAGATGTTCGATCGGGTTCAAGTTTGGGCTCTGGCTGGGCCACTCAAGGACATTCACAGACTTGTCATGAAGCCACTCCTACGTTGTCTTGGCTGTCTGCTTAGGGTCGTTGTGAATCTCCGTCACAGTCTGTGGTCCAGAACACTCTGCAGCAGGTTTTCATCAAGGATCTCTCCGTTCATCTTTCCCTCGATCCTGACTAGTCTCGCAGTTCCTGCCGCTGAAAAACATCCCCAAAGCATGGTGCTGCCACCACCATGCTTCACCGTAGGTATGGCATTGACCAGGTGATGAGCGGTGCCTGGTTTCCCCCAGTCGTGATGCTTGGCATTCAGGCCAAATTGTTCAATCTTGGTTTCATCAGACCAGAGAATCTTGTTTCTCATGCCTTATGGCAAACTCCAAGTGGGCTGTCATGTGCCTTTTACCAAGGAGTGGCTTCCGTTTGGCCAGTCTACCATAAAGGCCTGATTGGTGGAGTGCTGCAGATGTAGTTGTCCTTCTGGAAGATTCTCCCTTCTCCACTGAGGAACTCTAGAGCTCTGTCAGAATGACCATCGGGTTCTTGGTCTCCACCATGACCAAGGCCCTTCTCCCCCGATTGGTCAGTTTGGCTGGGCAGCCAGCTCTATGGAGTCCTGGTGGTTCTAAAGTTCTTCCATTTAAGAATGACGGAGGCCACTGTGCTCTTCGGGACCTGCAATTCTGCAAAAATTGTTTTATACCCTTTCCCAGATCTGTGTCTCAATACAATCCTGTCTTGGAGGTCCACGGACAATTCCTTTGTCTTCATGGCTTGGTTTTTACTCTGACATGCGCTGTCAAATGTGGGACCTTATATAGACAGGTGTGTGCCTTTCCAAATCATATCCAATCTATTTAATTTACCAGTGGTGAACTCCAATCAAGTTGTAGAAACATCTCAGGGATAATCAATGCAAACAGGATGAACCTAAGCTCAATTTTGAGTGTCACAGCAAAAGGTCTGACTACTAATGTAAATGTGATATTTCAGTTATTTCTTTTTAATTACTCTGCAAAGATTTCTAAACGCCTATTTTTGCTTCTTCATTCCTGGTTATTGTGTGTAGATTGATGATAAAAAAAAAGAATTTAATCCATTTGAAAATATGGCTGTAATGTAACAAAATGTTTATAACGTGCAGGGGTCTGAATACTTTTTGAATGCACTGTAAATGCTGGTATTTAAGCATGTTCCTTGGTGTGGTGGCAATGCGTAGAACAGATTTTAAGAGAAAAGATTGATGTGAATGCTAGTTGTTTTGTTCATTAAATTAGGGAGCTTTTATCATACATTTCTGTGATATGATTTTTTAAACAAAATAAACATATTTTCAACATTTTCCGTTAAAAAAATCGTATGTGAAATGTCTAGTAAGAATAGCCCAAGGTCCATTTAAGTTTGCCTTCTCCCCAATACAAATGGCTACATGTTGATTCCTGAATACTTCAGTTCTCCATGGAGCTTTGCACTGCCTTCCACAACATCGGAAGGAAGATAATTATGACTGCATGCAATGGAGGAATGTATTCCTTCAATAGCTAAATAATGCTTTTTGCAACTGACTGCAAGGGAAAGACATTACTTTGCACAAGCAAAGTCTCAACCCGCAATGTCGACCATCCTTTTGCTTCCACAGATGCTGCCTGACCCATTGAATTCCTCCAGCAGTTTGTTTATTGCTCCAGCTGCCAACATCCACAGTCTCTCGTGTCTCCATTTTACATTACATGAGGATGGATGTGAGCATCAGTGGTGGGTGGGCAAATGGTGACACAAAAATCTGCAGGCCAATTATTTTTTATTGCATATAATGTGCCTGTAAAAGCCCTGTCTCACGGTACGAGTTCATTCCAAGAGCTCTCCCGATTTGAAAAAAAATCAAACTCGTGGTAAGCATGGAGAATGAACGTAGCGGGTACGTCGGAGCTCTGGGACGTCTCTTTGCGCTAACGGCTGGTACTCGGGAAGACTCGCTAATGGCAGGTAAGCACGGGAAGACTCGTGAAGATTCTTCAACATGATGAAAAATGTCCACGAGAGCCCCGAGTACCGACGAGTGGCCATTACCGTAAATCTCCGAATTCGAGTCAGGGCAAACTCGGGAGAACTCTTGGAATGAACTCGTACCATGGGACAGAGCTTTAATGCAGCCGCAAGTAAGATTTTCATTGTTCTAGTTCATAAGTCGTTGAGATGATAAATCAATGCTCTTGAGATTAACTGTTGATCAGTTTCCATCATCCATCATGAGATATTGTCCCTTAAGAATAAGGTAAGGTGATGGAATTGGCTTTAGAGGTACAGTGAGGCTGTAAGGATTCTTTAATTCATTGAATCTGTTCTTGGTCTTGTTCAGTTGTGATTATGCCAATGATATATAAAGTTATGGGATTATCACAACATGGTAGGCAGGTAACACAGTCAGCATCTGATTTATTTTCCTGACTGCCACAGAGTGAGCTTGTGATTGCCTCTGCTCATTGTCATATCAGGAACCTGAGATTAATTTTATTTACCATTCACATTGCAGCAATGTCTTTGGGCAGAGTGTGCTTTCATTAATAAAGATGGTCAACTGCAAAAGAAATTGACCAGAAATATAGCATAGCAACATATTATGCTCTGTGAAAACCAAGGCTTTGCTTTTGCAAAAGATATGAAGATGGGTGATAAGAGAGGAAGAGATGTGTCTTGCATCTTGTCATTCTGCTTGTCTACAGAGCTACTGCATTCACAGTATTGTTGTAAAATCATACTTGAACAGACCGCTCATTTGCTAAGGACGAATTTCACTCATTGCAGTTCTTACAAATATTTTTAAACTACATTTTCTCGGCAGCTATAACACGATATTCTTTTCTCTTGCACTACCTAATGTACTCGTATAGTATGAATTGTGTGGTTGGCACACAAAACAACATTTTTGACTATATCTTACACATATGGCAAAAAGCTTTCAGAAATATGGACTTGAAGCAGTATTTTGTTTATATTCGGCATGTAGTTAACTTAGTTCGATAACCGAGAGCACACACTAAGAAGTTATTGACATTTATAGTTCTACTAACATTATAGATGTATAATTCCCCTGAACTGACTTCACAATGAAGACCTCCTGAATTAAAATCTACATACACTGCAGCTTTAACATCGTGGAGCTGGCGGTCCTTTTGTTAGGTATCGACTGCGAGAGCTCCAACTGCAGGAGCTTCAACTGCCCCGATCTCAGGAGCTGCGATCGCCCAAATGCAGAGACTTTGTTTGCCGACTGCGGGAACTTCTATTGCCCCAACTGCAGTGGTTTTGATTGCCGCAACCGCGGGAGAAAAGGAGGAAAGAAGGGATAAGCTATTTGCCTTCCTTCACAGTGGGGAATGTGAGGTTGCTGAAGAAACAAGATGGATGAGCAGGCTGCACTGGTGAGGATGGTACAACTCTGGTCACATCACGGTGAAGGAGCGTGTGTGTGTGGCTCGAACATTGAACTGATGGCTGTGGATCTCTACTTATATTGTGTGCACTGGGGATTCTCACATGCAGGGCCGGATTTACGTATAAGCTTGACAAGCTTAAGCTTAGGGCCTCGAGATCTAGGGGGGCCTCAGCAGGGCCGGATCATAGGTTGAAGCCTAGGGCCTCAAAATCTAGGGGGCCTCCGGCCAAGGTGTTTTTTTTCCCAGAGTGAAAAAAATCCAGAGAAAAAAAAATTGGAGCGCTATCAGCGTTTCCACTTTGACGGAAATTACCCGAAATTCTGGTTCCGGCCGCTGGAGGTTTTGGAGAAAAAAATTGCCACCATCCGCGCCTGCACAGTTGGGGGAAGCCGGTGACGCAGTAGCGACGCAAAATGATGCTGTCTCTCCGCGCGTGCGCAGTATGCCCTGGCGGGTTCAGATCTCAATTTGCACTCCACACAATCACCTCGATGCCTCGTGTCTACTCCAGGTAAGTAGTGGAATATTGCGTTGCGGGAGCGCCCGTTTCTCCAGCCCGGGGGGCGGCTGCGGTGTCTGTGGCGTGGTGTCAGAGCCTCGCTGAGTGGGAGGGAGAGAGAGGGGGAGAGAGGGGGAGGGAGGGAGAGAGAGGGGGGATGTGAGAGGGGGAAAGGGGGGGTTGAGACAGAGGAGAGAGAGAGGGAGGGGAGGGGGGAGAGAGAGAGGGGGGAGGGGGAGAGACAGGGGAAGTGGGGAAGAGGGGGGGGAGAGAGGTGGAGGGAGAGGGAGGGGGAAAGAAGAGGGGGAGAGGGAAAGGGAGATTATCTTTAGTGAGATTGCAAAATTAAGGTAGGTTTTAGAGCATTTATATTTTCTCCTCCATATGAATAATATCAAACAATTGGAACTGCTTTCTTTTCCTTGATAACAATACTGAAAAATATGAATTCCATAGTTTGCGACTTTCATTTTGCATCATTTTTAATGTGCACACACTAACACAGTTGAACAGTAACAGGCAATCAAATCAACACACAAAACATTTTCTAAAAAAAGGTTTTATTTACAGCAAAAACTTACAGTATTTTACTTGCAGTGTTTGCATGCTCTTTTATAACAATTTTACATAACATTTTACAGTACAACTTGATTATTAAAACAAGGACAGCTTCAATTCTTGATTTAAAAAATGTATACAACAATGACCCCAATCATCCCATTCCAACCACTAATTACTCTTGACAAGCGGGCTCTGGACCCCGGCCGCAAGGGTCTTTCAGCTTCGCGCTTGTGATATGCGCTGCGTGTACTTATTTCACATAAAATGTTTGTAATCCTGCCATGCCACCCCCCTTTTTGAAAAGCTTCATATGGGCCTGGTATATAATATTTTTGATACTGTCATAGGCCTTTATACATATGCTGTCACAACGCAATGTAGTCTCTAAACAACACTTCAGTAATTTTCCTTGCCCTCCATTTCAGAATAATAATGTTTTAAGCTGATAACTTGACACTAGCACTGGCAATAAATGAAAAGCGCAGCTTTCCAGCCCTTATCTCATTGGCCATGCTCGGCTGCACATCAGTGTCAATCTGATGGACTCTTCCATCTTCCTCTCGTCGTGGGGGTGGGGGATTGGGAGGGGCCTCACAAGTGAAATAGCCTAGGGCCTCTCTTCATCTAAATCCAGCCCTGCTCACATGCTATTGTGGTGGCTGTTTATGTTTAATTTTTATGTGGTTATATGTATCTTGTTGCTTTTTTGTATGACTGTTGGCAAATCAAAATCCTTGTATGCTTACTTACTTGGCTAATAAATTAATTGCAATTACAATTACAATTATTTTAATTACAGAAATAGTGTTTAACCACCAGGAAAGTAGGTCAACATTATGGCATCGAGGGACCAAAACTTTTATCATATAGGTGACCTGGATACAGACAGGAAGTAAGAAGAGACTTGAAGTACCGTCAATGAGGAAGAGCTATGCAAAACCTACTTTCCGATTTAAGTGCAAACTGCACCTTCTATTGTAAATTTAATCTGCTACTTGCTTGGCCAAGTCCTGTCTTTATATATCCTCCGCAGTAAGACTGTAAAAAGTATAATTCTATTTCAGGACTCTCCGATGTGCTGCATACTTTTGAAGTGGAGTCGTATTGTGATGCTTAAATTGTGGAAATCCAAGTTGAATGGAGTGGCGTCCCACAGTGAGTAAAGGGCCTGTCACACTTACGTGTCCTTGGCACGCTAATTACGCAACCTCATGGTCGCGTTGAGGATTGACGATCCCGCGAAGGTCGCGCGCGATTTCATGCGCCCGCACAGCCGTCTGGAGCACATGACGTCATTTGAAGATGGACGCAAAATGCAGGAGTAACTCAGCGGGACCGGCAGCATCTCTGGAGAGAAGCAATGGGTGCCGTTTCATGTCGAGACTCTTCTTCAGTCTGAAGGAAGGGTCTCGACCCGAAACGTCACCCATTGCTTCTATCCAGAGATGCTGCCGGTCCCGCTGAGTTACTCCAGCATTTTGTGTCTATCTTCAATTTTCTTGGCCCCACTCTGGGAGTAGAAGTGGGAGTGGATCCGGATCCGCAACGGCAGTGAGCCCCGGGCCGAGCTCGGCGATCGCTTGCCTGTTTCTGCAGCTGTTGGAGGTGATACGTTGTGTCGCGCCAGGGTCTTAGGCTTGTCCCACTTTGGCCGTCAGTTACGCGACAGGCCGTTGGCGTGCGAAGATTTTGTTCGCTACAAAAATTTCGGAGCCCTGCGCTTCTCAGTGGGATCGGCCCCGCGCGGCCATAGGATGCCCGTGCGCCTCAACGCGACCACGAGGTCACGTAATTTGCGTGCCAAGGACACGTAAGTGGGACAGGCCCTTAAAAAGTGAAAACACAATCTGTTGTTCAACGATAGGCAGGGCTATCGGGAGACTTCCACTGCTCCCTTTCAAAACATTGTTGTGATGTAATTTACCTGACAGGGCAAATTCTACGGGAGTTGTGAATCTATGGAATTCTCTGGCATAGAATGCAGTGGAGGCCAATTCACTGGATGTTTTCAAGAAAGAGTTAGATATAGCTCTTTGGGCTAACGTAATAGTAAGATTAAATGAGAATTTACCAGATTGAAGTTTGATCTTTATTTTATGAGGAGTTACGTTGAGGGATTACGTGAAGAAAAGCCCGTCCAGCCGCACACGCGTCAATCTTCAAAGCAGCGGAGTGAAATCACAGAAGACGATTACTGAAGTATGATAGTAAGATACATAAAGACTAGAACTACCAGCTCGATCTTTTATGAGGGTGGGAGCGGAGGGTACATAATCCCTCAACGCAATTCCTCATAAAATAAAGATCAAACTTCAAACTGGTAAGTTCTCCTTTAATCTTACTATTTTACTTCGGAGTCACGTGAGTGACTACGTGAAGATTTCAAAGCTCTGTGATTTCAGGCCGTAGATTCAATCCAGGCGCTCACTGCATTGATTGACTCTAAATAAGTAAAATAATCAACAATGCACAACCATAACATGGATGCAACCAGTTAATGGTTAATTTATCACCATAATAGTAACCCCTTTATCACAAGAGGAATATTTAATACTAAATCCAAAAAATAACACCACCAAATAACCACAGGTATTATAATCTCCTTATGGTAATAGGTGAATTCTTTCACTTATGCCTGCAACCACGAGGATATGTTTTATTAGAACATCCAATTCCTTGGCCGTCAAACTTGATGGTGCCCTGGTGAAATAAGATTAAAATTTGTCAGTATCCATACCTGCATCAAGCAACACATGCTTTAGCCATTTTTTAAATAGTCTAAACCGACACTTTCCTATGCAGCTATTTATGGCTAATAAAATACTCATACTGAACCTCTTTAAAGTTCTGATAGCTTCAATCTAACATTGTAAATGTGATACCACACATAGACGTGGGTCCGTAGGATATGCTGAAACCCCAACTTACATCCTGTGATTCCACATCTACTCTGTTTAAGCAATTCATAGACATAGAACACAATAGTAACTGTTTGTCTCTTTCCATCATGTCTATTCTTACTTTCTGCAATAGTTGCACTCTCTGTGCATAAACCAGTCCCCTGAACTTGACTTCCTTAATGGTAATTCAAGCCAAGGACAGCACTGTAATAGGAGTCCATAAACAAAAAACAATATAGTATATCTCTTACATTCCAGATTATTGTATACTTGTGTCTAAGAGATATGGAATTAAAATCCTTTCATAAATTGCAGACCAAAGGGTGTAACCCTACAACATTTTATGCTGATTCCTCCATAGATATGCAGTAACGGCACTCCTTGCAGTATTCATAGCATTATAGCTTAACTGCTAATTAAATAAGAGTTTGCAGAACTCTAACACTACTGATATGTCTATAGTGTGATATGTAATATTCTGCTTAAACAAAACATATCCCATTTCTTTATGTAAGAAATGTACTACTTCTGGGTAATATCCCTCCAGATTGCAATAATATCCACAGTACAATCTGATAGTCCTCTTCCGATAAATGTCACTCCTTAAAATCTGTAAATCAACAACCAATACGATTATGTAAAGGATGTGAATCATCAGTTATTGAGTGCACAAACAGATTAATTCTGTTTGGAAATCATAAGAGGGTTTGTGATCATTTTAAACACCTCAGGGTACCATGGTTTTGTAGATCCAATCTAGTACCACCAATACTCCCAAAACAGAATCCTGTTTGCTCTTCTGTATATACTGTTAAATGAGAAAAAATGGAAAAATGTATACAAACATTTTACCCCAATGCAGCGAGAAACATCCACCACTACTGCCCCAGTATCAGAATTTATAACATATATTTAGGTAATTGGTGGTTAAATCTGGATACAAACTAGTCATCAATCGTGCTATAATATTATTAAATATTAATGGAGAGAGGATTGTTCCCCTTTTAATATAGGAGCGATACTTCTCTCACCAACAAAATTGAATAATACAATATATAGTAAAAATCCAATTATTCATAGTACAATTAGAATTTGGAAACAAATAAAATTAACTTTAAAATTAAGAAACCTATCGCTTCTCTCACCTATAGTTAATAATCCGTCGTTTAAACCATCTATTATAGATAAATCATTTACATACTGGGACAGAATAGGAATTAAAACGTTTGGAGACATGTATGATAATGGAAATTTTTTATCATTTCACCAACTGCAACTTAAATACAATTTGAGAAGTAATCAATATTTTAAATATTTTCAAATCCACGACTATTTGAAAAAATATACACAGGAATATCAAAATTTATCTCCAGACCTATCAGACGATGCTATGAATATAAAGGCGGAATCAACTAACTTAATATCATATTTGTATAATATCATCTTAAATATAGAAATACCATCATCTGATAGAATTAGAAGAGACTGGGAACAAGAACTAGCTATAAAAATCTCGAAAGAGAGTTGGGATAAACACTTGCTATATGTGCACAAATGCTCGATTAATGTAAGACACATTCTAATGCAATTTAAAACTTTACATTGCATTAAGCTGTGATAAATGTCTAACCCAAGAAGCAACTATAGCACATTCTTTTGTTTTTTGTATAAAAATTCAAAAATTTTGGAATGAAATCTTTGAAATGTATACGAAATTATTTAAACTAAAACTGAAACCGAATGCTGAACTGATTATTTTCGGAACAATGGAAGACAGCTTTGAGCTGACTTCGTTTCAAAAGAGCTTCCTTAATTACGGCTTAATAATGGCAAAAAAACTTATACTGAAATTCTGGAAAATCGCTCCCACACCAACGATAAAAATGCGGATTTCTAATATGTCCGAACTGTTACACCTGGAAGATATGAGATTCTTCTTAGCAGGCAGACCATTTCCAAAAGATTTGGTCTCCATTTATCGACATTACAAACATAGGGTGCAACAAAACGTTGAAAATAAATGTGGTTCAGGTCCCTACGGGTTTCTCTGGACCACTCTTTCACTCACTCACTATCTTTGCTAACTCTATCTTTTTTCTCTTTAAAGTTTAAATTAAGAAGTGGTACAAGAAATGTACAATTTTATTTTTGCTTGATATCACTGCAATGTACAATACTTCTAATAAAAAATAAGGAACAAATATATATATATATTATGACATTTCTCACGATCCAACTGTATTATTATTGATTTACATGACTTTTGAGTCTTCAACTATATTGAATCTACCTCATAGGTAGATTGCCAATCAAATATTTCTGGTAAACACCAGATCCAGATCACATTAGCCAGTCTATTACAAGATACTGACTTAAACCACTCGAATGATTGACATACGTTCTATTCTGTAGTCTCAATCTATGTCTAAACATGCAACTTTGCATATAAGAGCAATAAGCTTTAGGTCATAAATGTTCCTAAAACTTTCATAATGATCCCTTGTTATTGGATCAAAAGGTAC
This sequence comes from Malacoraja senta, assembly GCA_038087875.1. Taxonomy (NCBI): domain Eukaryota; kingdom Metazoa; phylum Chordata; class Chondrichthyes; order Rajiformes; family Rajidae; genus Malacoraja; species Malacoraja senta. Next base: position 13,165,048 of record CM075988.1, read on the forward strand.
TTTCTCCATATTCCATGTACATTCACAGCTGAAAATACTTATAAGTATGACCTCAACTTAGAGCACTACCATTAGTGTGTAGCATAATGGAAGGTGTTTTGCCAGAATCTCTCTGGAGGCATTTGAGACACTCCTGATTCATTAATATTCCAGTAATAACTGTAACTGGCAAATACATGGCCTGGCAAACTTACCATAAACTGTATTATCCATTCCTCTATCCATGCTTACTATAAACTCTGATAATGCCGCAGTCTAAATTCTACAGCTGAAAATAAGCAACATTTGTAAAATAGGCTTGTTTCCTGCCTAATTGAGGGTTGGTGCTCTGTAATGAGCTTAATTCCACTTCCAATTAAATGCCTAATTGAGGATTAGTGCTCTATAATGACCTTTATACAATGGTTGATGCTCTATAATGAGCTTCATACAACTTCCACTTAAATGCAGCCTTAATCCGCAATCGGATCAAATCATGTGTTCTCATTTAATGATGGAACCGAAATAATCAATAACTGTGTTTGGAAACTGTTTTAGATTTATCTCGATGGTTAACAAATATCCAAAGTGAGCTTTATTCTAATGGCTCTGTCCCACGGGCAGGCAGTTACTGGCGGTGAAGCGCGGCGTCCCCGGAAGCGGGGACCATGCGGCCACCGCGGGAGCGCCGCGCGTATGCCGCGGGAGCACCGCGCGGATGCATCCCACGAGCATGCGGTAAGTTCAACCTTACCGGAAGCTGTTGCCGCGCGTATGCCGGGTGGTCACCGCACGGGCTGTCCCACGGGCTGTCCCACGGGCCAACTGGAATGGACGTTGCGCGGCGTCGGATGATGACGTCATCGCGCAATGCAACGCGCTACACGATGACGTTGAGATAGCTTGCGGCGTACAGGCGGTGCTCGCAGCGCACAGGCGGTGCTCGCGGTGCACAGGCGGCGCATAGGCGGTGCTGGCGGCGGCTGGGCGGTAGGCCGAGATTTTTGTACAGTGTCAGCTTTTCTGAGCATCGCGCGGTGTCGGGACCAACTACATACGGTCCAGGCGGTCTGCGTGGGGCCGACCCCGCGGGTCATGCGCGGTCTTTGGCGGTCCACGTGCGGTCCCAACTTCCTGCTACACCGCCAGTAACCGCCTGCCCGTGGGACAGGCCTTTAACACTCATGGTTCTGTTGTAGTCCGAATGTTTCCTACAATCAGAATATGGCAATAGACCATTACCAAATGGCCCTGAGATCTTAGTAAAGCTAATATTAGATCCAACAACCTGTCAAATAGTCTCAAGTCTGAGACTAAACATTAATACAATGCTTTAAATTGGCATAATTGGCCTATCCAGATAAAATAGAAATATCTATTATACCATACACAGTCACATAGTAAAATGCTTATTTGTGAAATTGGCTGCATAACATTAACAAATGTTATCCACTGTTTATACTGTACAAAAAAGAGTTAAAATTTGTCAGATCTAGAATAATTCTACACCCACCATCCTTATTTGCTCTCATAACATATTTGGCATTAATTGATGGTAATGGTGAACTGACTTCTTAATCATCTCTTTCCCACAATATTTCATGTTTTGTCTGAATCTACATATTCTCTTATTTTTAGAAAATATGTGTCTGGTTTCAAATCTTAGTAAGAGAAACTACATTCTAAACCCCACAATACTGTACAGTATAATATCAATTTGCCATTTTTTAGTAAGAAATGTAATCTTCCCCAACTTGTAAGTGTAAAACATTTAATATGTTTCTTACAGAACCAGACCTCCTCCTCAGGGTTTGCCTATGACAATTGTTATCCCCTGATCTTAGTGGAATATTATAACTTCCACATATCTCAGGAGTGCGCCTATAACGCACATATGGGAAAGACAGAATTGATACTTTACTATCCCCAGTCACCACATATTGGTAGGGAAAACTGCCTTAATTTTATCTGTTGATCACACAGGATCATACCTTTTTTGGCTAGATCTTTCTAAAAACAGATTAATAGACAATTTAAATATTAGATGGTGTGCAGAGCCCCCAAACTTAGGGTATATATTAGGTTTGATAGCACTTTTATAAATACAGTTATTTGAAAGTGCGCACTACACATGAGTGCTAATTCAACCTTGTTGTGATATAAATACATGCTCTCCATCCAACCTTTGGTCAAAAAAGCCTTAATGCCTGACCAGTAATTTCAATACCCTCTCCCCCGCTGAGACTTGCTTATCATGCTCAATACTGCGGGTTTATATTTGTAGACAGCTCATACCTGGTTAGAACCTGGAGCTTCTGGGAGAGTAAGTATTTTATTGACATCGTTTATTTATCTCCCAATGGTTCCCTCATCTTTCTTGGAACCACAACTTTGATATATTGTGCCAACTCTGGTCCTTTGGCTCTGTATTGGGGTCTAGTCCTCATATGATCCGTTTACTTGAATCTTTGTATGAAATAATCCTCCTCATGGAGGGGCGAATTTACATCCTGCTTCAGGTATCTCTAGCGCTGGCTCTCCCATAGGCCTACGCATAACAACCCTTCCAGTTGCTCTCCATGCGGGCACTCCTGTAGGCCCATTAGAGGCAGCCCTCTTTCAGGTGCTGCTGGCGCTGGCTCACCTGTAGGCCAACGCTAACTTCCAGATATAGTTGGCGCTGGCTCTCCTGTAGACCAACGTACCTTAACCAACCATTTGCTCACACTGGCTCACCTGTAGGCCAGCGCTGAACTGGACTTTCCCAAATATTTCCTATGCTGGCTCTCCCTTAGGCCAACATTGAGCCGGACCTTCTAAAGCACTCCATGCGCTGGCTCTCCTCTAGGCCAACGCTAAACCTGGACCTCCACCAGGCACTCCCTACACTGGCCCTGTAGGGACAATGCTAAACCGGACTTTCCCCAGGCATTTCATACACTGGCCTTCTCTAGGCCAACACTAAGCCCGGACCTTCCCTAGGCACTTCATATGCTGGCTCTCCTTTAGACCAACGGTAAACCTGGGCATTCCCCAGGCATTCCCTGCATTGCCCTGCAACTAGGTTTTTTAAATATAACAACTAGTTACCTGACTCAGGCATTCCCTGCATTGCCTTGTAACTAGGTTTAAAATATAACCAACTATTTACCTGAATCGGGGATCTTCCGGTCTTACTTCTTTAACGGCCACCTCTTTATCTTATGCGCTCAAATGGCGCTAAACGGTAACCGTTTAAAAAATGTTTTTAAAGGGCGCCCACTACTCACAGACCCGCGGTCTATCTGAGCACTCTGCGGTACACCTCCACAATTTTCTTCATTATGACTTGTATTTCATTACTCACTCCAAACATCGGCACTCACGCTATGCGTCTGTACGATATGACGCATGTGCGGCTGGACGGGCTCTTCTTCACGTAGTCACTCACGTGACTCCGCAGTAAAATCAAGGGATATGGGGAGAAAGCAGGAACGGGGGTACTGATTTTGGATGATCAGCCATGATCATATTGAATGATGGTGTTGGCGAATGGCCTAATCCTGCACCTATTTTCTATGTTTCGATGATGCCTCATTTATCAATTTTAACTGGTTTGAACTGCAATATGTCATCTCTAGCTGCTTTTCCTTTTCTAAAGGAACAACTGATTGCCAACACCTTTCCTTCACAAACCACCTTTTATTGATCACTTTATTTCCATCTACTTAGTTTTTTAATCTTCCCTTCAATGAAAGTTTTTAATACTGCACCACGTCCGATTCTCTATTTTAGTATTTTTCTAGCTTTTTCCAATGAAATAAATATTGGTTATTAGTATAGTCCTAGTAAAAACAAGTTGGACGGAAGTAAGATCAACAATAAATATATTATTCATTTTTAATTGTCAATGCAATTGGAGGGAGTTCCAAATTAAGTTGACAGCTGTTCACTCACTTACCCGCCCTGTCATTCTGTAACAATAATGAACTGCAGATACTGGTTTATACCAATGTTTAACCCTATTATTTTCATGCTTTTGGGCTATTAACACATTTGTAATATTCTAGGAACGTACTTTCAGTTTAATCTGTTGTGGGAGAGACTTGTACTGGAGAGATGTCTGTGGCTGCTGAAGGGGGTGAATGGAAGTAATGAGAAAGCTTTTACCAAACTGGCACCTATAAAATAAACACAGCTGTGTAGCATGATTTTGTATAAACATTAACAGAAATGCAGGAAGCACGCGGCTCCATGGACAACGTCTGTGGAAAGAGCAACCAGTTAAAGTAAAGCACCAAAATAAGACACAAAGTGCTTGAGTAACTCAGCAGGTCGGACTGCATCCCTGGAGAACATGGATAGGTGTTGTTTCGGGAAGAAGAGTCCCAATGCAAATTGTCAACTATTCATGTTCTCCAGTGATGCTGCCTGACCCACTGAGTCACTCCAGCACTTTTTGTCTTTCTTTTTCTATAAACCAACTTCTGCAGTTCCTCGTATCTCCACACAAAACAAAATGTGCTGGAGAAACTCAGCGTCTCAGGCAGCACCTTAAGACAGATAACTTTTCAGGTCAGGATACCATCCTTGGTGGAATGGTCCTAAACTGAAAGTCACCAGTCCATTCCCATACCGGACCTGTTAAGTTCCTCCAGTACTTTGCCCAATATTTCTGTATCTACAGTCTCTTGTATATTCAGACAAGTTAGTGTTCAGGTTGCAGACTCTTCATCAGGACTATCCCTATAAACATTAGCCTATTTCCAGAAATACCGCATATTTTCCATCAAAAGCAAATTAATTGGGTTCAGGAAATCAGAAATACAAGCAGAAATCTTTTGCTGTCTTTTCTACCTACCGCATATCCTTGCACACTTAGCTGGCAACATTTATCATCCAGAAATCACAATTCCATATCAGCAATTACCAAACCAATATTCGGTTCATCTACTTCTCTGTTATCAGGCTTCTGTATCATCCAGGAATACTGCCCATTCCCCTCGACCCTATTTCAGACATTGGACTTTGTCTCTAGAACTGATGCACTACAATGCTGGGAATTATATTCACTCTCTCTATCTTCCCATTTGCTCTACCTATATTTTCTGAATTTGGCTTGATTGTATTTATGAATACTATTATCTGATCTGATTGGATAGCATGCAAAACAAATCTTTTTCACTGTACCTCAGCACATGTGACAATAATAAACCTAAATGCTGTGTGCATTGAGATATATCTCCTTTAATTTTATCTTTTGAATATTTTTTTCGCTTTGAACCAATTTGCTGATTGCCTTTGCTCCAGTACCTGTTTATTTCACTTACTACTTGTATAACTTGCATATCATGTTTTGTTTCTCCCCTTTCAGAATTCTCTCCAAGGTTCCCATCCCCCTGCCAAGAATATTCAAATCCATCCCAACAGAAATCTCTCCAGTAAGGGTATTGATCGTTATTCTGATGCATTGCAACTTCAAGTCAAGATAGTTTATTGTCATGTGTCCCAGATAGGACAATGAAATTCATCCTCCTTGCTTCAGAAATGGTTCCCAATTTATAAATGTAAAGCCCACCTTCATGCAGCATTACTCCATCCATACCTTCAGCTGCTTTGTCCCCTTATGTCTGAGCTCATCAGCACTTTACATAGTGAGCCATCCGCAGATTACTACCTTTGAGCTTCTGCAATCAAACCTCGTCTCTACCTTCAAAAAATCCACACAGCGCCTTTCCCGACTTCACACAGCAGCTTTCCCGACTCCACACAACGGCATTCCCGACTCCACACAGCGGCTTTCCCGACTCCACACAGCGGCTTTCCCAACTCCACTCTTGCGGACTCAATCAGCACGGCTTGTTTACTCAGCCCCGCCTCCGGGCATTTATTCTCCAGCGGGTGCCGGAAGGGGTGTTACCTTCATGGTGACCGACAGACGAGAAGACCAATCTGCTGATCTCACGATTTTTTAAACCTTCATAACTTTTCTCATATTTCTCCGATCGGAACAAAGCTTGGTGGCTTGGAGCAGAGGAGAACGGTGCGGAATGTGGCGAAAAAATCCTAGCGATATAGGGTACCGTTTTATAATGCAGACCGGATATGGTCTAGATGAGAGTTTTAGTAATAGTATAGAGAGCGATGTGAAACAAATTCAACTCAAGATGTTTAGATATCAGCACAAATCAGTGGTTTCCTGTCCACACCAACAACAACCATGCTAACAGGTTGTCATGAATAGTATTTCTCGAAATTGGCTGGAAGTTACTCAGGTCAGATTCTATTTGTTTTATGGGTCCCTTACAGGACAGGGATGGAAAAACTAAGATTGCTCTGAGATTAATTGCGCTGGTTTGTTCAAGTGGAATGTCTGTCCACTTCCTTGTGGCAAGTTTCTGCATCGCATCCTTTGATGAACACTGCCAAACTTACTATGTTTTGCCTTTGATCTCGTTGTTGTGCTTACAAAAAGATTCTGATATCCACCTGCCAATAGAAAAGAAATGATGTTGGAAGGAACTGCAGATGCTAGTTTAAACCGAAGATGGACACAAAATGCTTGAGTAACTCAGCAGGACAGACAGCATCTCTGGAAAGAAGGAATGGAAGAAACATCACCCATTCCTTCTCTCCAGAGATGCTGCCTGTCCCGCTGAGTTTCTCCAGCGTTTTGTGTGCATCTTCACAAAATAAATGATATCAGTAGAGAACACAGTTTTCATAGTATTGTTATTTTGGGACTTCTTGATGTCATTCAATTGCTTTTGAAAGTCTTTAATTGTTCTTACCTTAAGAAGGAGATTTGAAGAATCTTCTTAAGAAGGAGAATACTTGGAGCTCACCAGTCCAACAATATTGCCCTGGAGTCAACATACATAAAAAATTGACATTGTACACATTGCTGTATTGGAAATAGAGGAAATATATCTGAATGAAAAAACAATCTACTTTTAGCTTACCTCACTGGTTATGAAAAACATTGGGAAGTGGGGAATTACTTGAAAAGACCTCTGAGGAAATGTCCTGCTAATATCGGCAACACTACAGTAGTGTCTCTGCTTCACCCACAATAAACAGTACACACCTGAAAAAAAACCTTAGTGTCAGAGTTGGAATCTGCAATGATGAGGAAAATGATTGGATTTCAGGGACTCTGTCATTAACTCCAACAATCCTTATTCCAGGAGTTATACTTGAACCCATGCATGTTTGCCTGAACTTGAGACTACTGCAGGTTACAAGCTTGAACTGCAATGATGATGAACCCCATGCTATATCAGGTACGCACCCCTTTACAAATTGCATCATGTGACTAATGGCTAATTTCACAAATGTTTTAGTGCTGGATGTAGAATGCACAAGAAGGTTCCTGTCCCTACGTAAACTTTTCTTTTCTCTAATAAAGTAGCCTTGTTTACTTGAATCACTAGCCATTTTACAGTGTTTCAGAGCGGGAACCTGAGCTGCCAAGGCGCTTCTGGTGTGGGTTTTATTAGTGATATTTGAAGTCAGTAATCTGATAGCCTCTGAGGTTGAATGCAGTTGAAATGTTCTTTGGGGAATTGTTCAGCGTGGGATTGTTTTGTTATATTTAAATGTCAACCTGAAAAGTCTGTTCTGAGAAGCGAGCAGTTTCAATTCACACAAGAGTCAGAACAGTCAATGAAATGTACTTTTTGTCACTTAAATCATTCAAAATCACTGGAACTACTAAATATTGAGAGATATTACAACTTACCAAGACTGGGCTGGGGCATCCAGCAATTAAAGATTTGAGCCTTGGATGCTGCTAAATGATCTGAAGGAAATTCATATTGACTTTCCATAAAACTGTGTCCATTTTATGGGAAGTTAATATGAATTTCCTTTAGATCATTTAGCAACTTCCAAGAAACACTTTCTTTGAAAATCTGTGTTTGTTATTTCAAAACTGAAGATAGAAAGGAGAGATATTTGTACACCATTGCAGGTGAGAGCTTTGAAGGAGGTAGATATTCACTGGGAACAGGCATGAAAATAAAGCTTGGATCCATGAAATATCCTTCGGTCGATATATCATAGCAGCCATGAACTCATTGAGTTGTGAAACAGGAAAGAAGGGCCAAATGGCTCTACTTCTGCTCCTGTCCTCTTCGTCTGAAGTCTTCCAACTGGAATTGACAACAACCCCACCAGCACCAACCAGAATAGCATGACTGTACAAAATATTGGCCTGTGAATGACTCTAAAATAATTACCCTGCCACTTATTTTGTAACCTGAAATATAACCAGTTAATGCTGGGAATACTCAGCAAGTCATGCAATATCTGCAGAGAAAAGCTAAGTTGGCCTTTCAGGTTGAGTAAGTGCCCTCAGCATTTTGCTTGCACTGGAAATCTCACGACAGCTGGATAATAAAGCAGGGAATGGTTGACGTACATAGGAGTATGTGATATACAATGCATTTATTGATTGCTGCTCTTAAGCAGATTAAAAGGAGCATTGAGTTTTTTTGCACCATGCCGAATTGTGGAAATCAGTGATCAGCAATATTAAATGTCATGTTAACAATCTCAATAAATCCTGGGTAAATTGCACATGTCAGTAGGAGTCGGCTGGTCAAGGTTAGACTTTCCCATATTGTACAACTGGGACTTTTTTGGTAGGAACTAATTCATTTGTATAGCCTTTGTTGCTTCTGTCTCCAATGTGCACGAGTCAGTTTCTCTGCTGAAAATTACATCTAATCTGTTACTTACCTTAGATCATAAATAGTTTTGAGACATGATTGAATGCTACTAATCCAAAAGATTGCTAGTCCATTCCTTCCAGAGCTGCTTTCTGAGTCGGGTTACTCCTGCACTTTGTGCTTTACTTAAGAGGTGTTTGTTTTCTAAAGATAAAAAGGTGTAACAGATGGTTCATTGAGCTGGTGTCAGGTGTGTGGTTTCAAGGTTTGCTCATTGACTCATCCTTGATGTGTTGATTTAAAAATTGAGTAGGAAAGTGCACAGCCAGCCATTGTACGGAAATTAAGGCAAACTGCTTTGATTATACACATTTTTTATATCCATCGTGAATTGCCTCATTAGAAAACATAGAAACATAAAAAATAGGTGCAGGAGGAGGCCATTTGGCCCTTCGAGCCTGCACCGCCGTTCATTATGATCATGGCTGATCATCCACAATCAGTAACTCGTGCTTGCCTTCTCCCCATATACCTTGATTCCGCTAGCCCTTAGAGCTCTATCTAACTCTCTTTTAAATTCATCCAGTGAATTGGCCTCTACTGCCTTCTGTGGCAGACAATTCCACAAATTCATAAGGGGAGTTGAGTATAGGAGCAAAGAGGTCCTTCTGCAGCTAATCAGGGCCCCAGTGAGACCACACCTGAAGTATTGTGTGCAGTTTTGGTCTCCAAATTTGAGGAAGGACATTCTTGCTGTTGAGGGAGTGCAGCGTAGGTTTACAAGGTTACGGATGGCGGGACTGTCATATGCCGAGAGAATGGAGTGGCTGGGCTTGTATACTCTGGAATTTAGAAAGATGAGAGGGGATCTTATTGAAACATATAAGATTATTAAGGGTTTTGACATGCTAGAGGCCGGAAACATGTTCCCGATGTTGGGGGAGTCCAGAACCAGGGGCCACAGTTTAAGAATAAGGGGTAAGCCATTTAGAACAGAGAAGAGAAAACACTTTTTCACACAGAGAGTTGCGAGTCTGTGGAATTCTCTGTCTCAGAGGGCGGTGGAGGCCGGTTCGCTGGATATTTTCAAGAGAGAGCTAGATAGGGCTCTAAAAGACATTGTGGAGTATATGGGATGAAGGCAATTAACACTGATTGTGGATGATCAGCCATGATCACATTGAATGGTGGTGCTGGCTCAAAGGGCCCACTCCTGCACCTATTGTCTATTGTCTAAATTCACAACTCTCTGGATAAAAACGTTTTTTCTCATCACAGTTTTAAATGTCCTCCCCTTTATTCTTAGACAGTGGCCCCTGGTTCTGGACTCCCCCAACATTGGAAACATTTTTCCTGTATCTAGCTTGTCCAGTCCTTTTATAATTTTATGTTTCTATAAGATCCCTTCTCATCCTTCTAAATTCCAGTGAATACAAGCCCAGTCTTTCCAATCTTTCCTCATATGATACATTATGCAACTTTCCTCATTAATTGATCATTATAGGTTTATGCATATTATTTGAATATAACGGTTTGAGAGCAGGATGTCTTAAGGGCCTGGCCACTTGGGTGATTTGTCAGTGGACTGCCGGCGACTTTCAAGTTCGCGACACTCGCTGAAAAAACGGGAACTGGAACGGCGAGTGTCAGAGTGGAACACGCACGCACGCGCACGCACACACACACACACACACACACACACACACACACACACACACACACACACACACACACACACACACACACACACACACACACACACACACACACACACACACACACACACACACACACACACACACACACACACACACACACACACACACACACACACACACACACAAATATATATATATATATATATATATATATATATATGAGGGCTGTCTGAAATTTACACGGTGCAAAGCCAAGGTGATACAGCCAGGAAGGTTAAGACGGCTAGCACAGTGGGGGGAAGGAGTGGAGACACTTTAAAGAAGCCAGACAATTTTGAATAAGCCAGAGATACACAGTTGTGAAGTTTGGCGAGCATTTAACATTACCGGTTGGTTCTCCTTGGTTCTGAAAACTCATGCTTACGTTTTTTTATCCCCCAATGAGCCAATGAAAATGCCCGGTCAGCAAAGGCGATTAACTAAAACTACCTACGACTAGCTTGACTACCTATAACTACATGGCGACCCCAATACAACTGCACCTACGACTACAAAAGTATCGATTTTCTCCATGGCGACTAATTTTTGGTCGCAGAAATGTTTTCAACATGTTGAAAAATTTGTGGCGACCATACTGAGGCCGCGACTAGTTCCCAGAATGCGGGAACTCCTCATGACCATGAAGGAGACTCACCAGAGACCACCAGCAAACATGTGGCGAGCGCAGAGTCCCCTGCACTCGCGTAAAAGGTCGCCTAAGTGGGACAGGCCCTTTAGAGAGAGAATTTCCATAATTTTGTTGAAGGCAGTATTTGAACCATTCGTCCATTCTTTTCTTAAATTCATGGTGTCATCACATCCAATACATTCACTGTGTCAATAAGTTAATACATTTCATCTACAGAGAACCAATCCCAATTAAGTAAAACACAATGTGATGGAATAACTCAACGGGTCAGGCAGCAACTCTGAGGTAATGGACAAGCGACGTTTCCGGTTGCGAGCTTCCACTTACGTGGCCTCTGTGAACATTACATCCTGAATCCATGGCCCCAGTTGTAACTCAATTGTAACCATGTAAGAATGAGATGCTTCTCATCAGGCACACACCCTGCCTGAGATCATCGACCACCAACTCCGAAACTGTCTGAGGCGACTCAAGGTGACCCAAAATCAAACCTATTTCCATATTGGCACTGGATGTAGGAATCATCACTGTTGCATTTGTAAGCGTCTGATTTAGGTAGAATTATTTCCATCTTCCGGTGGCGCCATGGAGCAGTGAGAGGCACAGCATTAAGCTCCACTCCCGATAAATCGCTGAAAAAGAAGTTTTGGAAGACGGGACCGATTTAAAAATACCGGAGCTGCTTGACATCGTGTAAGTGACGTCATCAGAAATCGCCGCGAAATAACGGAGAATACCGGCAGTTTTAAATGAGAAAGAGGAATCTGCCCCAGAGACCTACAAGACCTGCTACAAGAAGCTTTCTGAAAGAACTTTTATCACTTTTATCTCCCATAGTTAATAACCCTTTGTTTAATCCCTCTACTATAGATAAATCTTTCACACATTGAGATAGACTAGGAATTAAAACGTTCGGTGACTTATATGAAACTGGAAAATTACTTTCATTTCAACAATTACAAATAAAATATAAACTCGGAAATAATCAATATTTTAAATATTTTCAAATATGCGACTATTTGAAAAAATATATAAAAGATCATTATAATAGCCCAGCAGATGTATTGGATGATGCAATGCAGATAAAAGCTGAATCAGCAAACTTAATATCATATTTGTATAATATTATCTTAATTGTAGAAATACCATCTACGGAGGGTATCAGAAGAGACTGGGAACAAGAGTTAGCTATTAAAATTTCAAAGGAAAGGCGGAATGAATAAAAGTGCATAAATGTTCGATTAATGTAAGACACACTTTAATACAATTTAAAATTTTACATAGATTATATTATTCCAAAACTAAAATCCATAAAATGTTCCCAAATGTATCATCCATTTGTGATAAATGTCAATCCCAAGAAGCTACTATAGCGCACTCATTTGTTTTCTGTACAAAAATTCAAAAATGTTGGATTGAAATTTTCGAAATCTTTACAAAATTATTTAAAATAAAACTGATACCCAAAGCAGAATGGATTATCTTCGGAATAACGGAAGATGGTCCAGAATTAAATGTGTTTCAAAAGAAACTAATAGACGTCGGGTTAATAACCGGAAAAAAGCTAATCCTAAAATTTTGGAAGAAGGCTCCAATACCAACTATAAACATGTGGATTTCAAATATGTTCGAAACATTACACCTAGAAGAGATAGGACTCCTCCTGGCAGGTAAACCAGATCACTTCCACCTGACGTGGTCTGTATTTATAGAATTATTACAAAAATAGGGTGCAAAGGTACTTAAAAAAAAAAAACTGAGGTCAGGTAAGGGGGGATGAAAGTTGGAGAGTTGGTATGTCCTATTTGCGTAATGCTCATAAAAACTATTTGTTTCTCTCTTTTCCCTCTTTCTCTTTCTCCTTCTTTTCTAGGGTCTATTTCTTAACTCTTTTTCTTTTGTTTTTAATTTTGTTCTTATAGGATCTTCGTTCTTTCTTGTTGTCACATTTTCTACACTTTCACGTTTTCCTTCACTTTCTTCTTTCTCTCAATCTCATCCTTTCTCTTTTCCAGTGTAAAAAACAAACGGAGTACATTAATTGTAAGAAGATATAAGTGACGAGTACTAATGTATGTGGTTGTAATGTAATGTACTTCTAATAAATTAAAAATAAAAAAATAAAAAAATAAAAGAAATCGCCGAGAAATAACGGAGAATACCGGCAGTTTTAAATGAGAAAGAGGAATCTGCCCCAGAGACCTACAAGACCTGCTACAAGAAGCTTTCTGAAAGAACTGGGGAAAACTTTACATACAGCAGCAGAAGAAAGCTCAGAAGAGGAATCTGAATCTCAAAGATCAGCCACGGAAATGGCTTCTAAGGAGAAACAGGTGGAGCAAATGGAACAATCGGTAAGAACCTCAGTAATGAGTGACCTTGCTAAAATGATACAAGATGGGAATACTGAATTGGAGAAAAACCTGTCTAAACAAATTAAGTATGGTAACACGGAGGTCATTCAGGAAATCGCTACTCTAAGGAAACGTGTTGAAGAAATTGAGGATGATTTAAGTACAGAAATCAAATGGGTGGAGAAAGATTCCAACGAAAAGTTTGATGCTGTCCTCAAAACTACTAAAGCATACAACACGGTTATGGAAGATATGGAAGCTGCGATGAATGATATGTCTAAAGAGATCAAGAGACTGGGGAAGGAGCTGGAATGTGTTTCGGGGCAACTAGCCAAAACGTCTGACAAATGCTTGGATTTGGAAGCAAGATCGAGAAGACAGAATTTAAGAATAGTTGGAGTCACAGAGGGAAGGGAATCTGGAAAGAACCCTCGGGAGTTTGCTGCAAACTTACTTAAACATGTATTTAAGCTGTCTGACAATCCGAGAATAGATGTGGCTCATCGGGTTCGACGAGCTCAACCAAAGCTAGGAACCCTACCAAGACAGATCATAGTGAAATTTCACGACATTTCAGCTCAGGAAGATATTATGAAACAAATCCCATTCGGAACGAATTTGATATTTGAAGAGGAACATTTGAGATTCTTCCGAGACTATCCTCCAGAAATCGCCAATAAAATAATAATAATAATAGATTTTATTTTAAGGGCGCCTAATACCGAGGTCTCTAGGACACCTTACAATTTAAGAAACATATAAACATATAATCAGAGTAAAACAAGTTATAAAGACATCACAAATACACAAATTAAAAACAGAAATTCGATCCAAAAAAAGACAACAACAAAATTCAGAAAACACAACATGACAGAGATGACAGATTCTGAAAGGAATCCAATCTGTAAGATACGGAATAATGTACCCTGCAAAAATGAGTGTTACTTATAAGAGTGTAGAACGTGCCTTTACTGACCCAGAAGAAGCATTTAAATATGCACAAGAAATTGTAAAGGAGACCGACACCTAAGTAAACAACACGATTATCAGAGTTGGTACTTTATAATATCGGCAGAGGTGAAATGGTGAAGATATTACTTTTTAATCAAAGAAAATGCTTTAATTAAGATGGCGGAATTTTCGATGAGGCGTTGGCTAGACATTTTATCTCTTTGAAATGCTAACCCAAGGTCGAACTTTATGCTTCACTTTGAACGAAGGGCTTAAATACAAAGCGGAGCCGTGGAACATGGAAAATTAACAAAAAGGGACTTGAAAGCAAAAATTTATGATTTAACATTGTTTTTGTTTTTTTATTTTACAATTTAATACTAACATATAAGTAATCAAGTAATTGAATTAACTTAGCAATAGCAAGCTAATATGATTTAGTACAATGTAACAATGACTAACTCCTCCGGGGGGGGAGGGGGAGAACAGCCAAGAGTCTGATTCTGGTTAACCCTTTGCAACCTGCTGCTGTCTAATATAAGAGACTGGGACCTAACTGGGAAGTAAAATGTAATAATTGTTAGTATATATTGGCATGTGCTAGTAGATATTAGTATATATCTAATGCTAGATTATTTGAAGATGCAGTTAGATATACAGACTCGAAGGTTTTTTAAAATATATATATATATCTCGCGGTTTTGAACTGGCCTTTCTTCCTTTTTACAATATTTGATCAAGGGAGCGGAGCTTAATGTAAATTAACATCTACGGAAGTCCTTAAGAATTTAGCTACCACCAATAGGTGGTTATTTTTTTATGGTATCCTTTTTAGATACTATAATAGCACTTTTTTTATATTTCTATATCACGTCACACTTTTTTGTCTTTTTTAAGGTTTATTTTGAAAGGGATATGCCAACAAAATCTAATAATTGCAGATGCCCACCCAACACCAGGAGGATTGAGGTACTGTGTTGCACCATATGACTTAAAGGTATCAAATTGATTCACAATGCAAGACGATAAACAAAAGAAAATTGGAGGAATCACATTTTGTAGCTGGAATATAAGGGGCGCTAATGAGCCAATTAAAAGGGGTAAGATTTTCGCCCAACTAAAATCACTCAACTCTGACATGATTTTTTTACAGGAAACACACTTGAAACGACAAGCTCAGACTAGACTGAAGGCAAATTGGATCGGGTAAACATATTACTCTTCATTTATTTCTAAATCTAGAGGCACAGCAATTATTATTTGTAAAGGTATACCATTTAAATCAAAGAATATTATAACAGATAAAGAGGGGAGATATGTTATAGTCACGATAGAGATTTATTCTACCCCCTTACTATGATAAACATTTATGCTCCCAATTTTGACAATCCCCAATTCTTTAATAAAATTCTGGATATAATTTCAGAGTTTAATTATCAAAATGTGATAATTGGGGGAGACTTCAATTGCGTTTTAGATCCATATCTGGACAAATCTGCGAAACAAAAGAGGATCAACATAAAATCTAAAACTAGTGAACTCCTAAATACATATATAAAAAACACAAATATAACAGACGTATGGAGGATTGCTAATCCAGTTGGAAGGGAATACTCTTTTTATTCAACGGTACATAAAACTTATTCGCGTATCGACTATTTTCTAGTGGATACGAAATTAATTCCGTACACAATTAATCCTAAATATCATAATAGCATCATTTCTGATCACTCCCCGCTAACTTTTTTCTTAAAAGTAGAAGGAATGTCTAATAAAAAATCGTTTTGGAGGTTTAACCCCCAAATTTTAAACAACCCACAAGGTTGTACATATTTAAAACAACAGATGGAATTTTTTTTTGAGACTAACGATACTCCAGGTATCTCACACTCTTTATTATGGGAAGCTTTTAAGGCATTTATCAGAGGAGTTATAATTTCATATCAAGTTTTTCAAAATAAAAAGAATAATACTGAACAAATGCAGCTGGAAGAACAAATTAAACAATTAGATACAGATAACGCTAAAGACCCAACCATTTAACTAGACAAAAATAAAAATTAAAAGACAGACAGGCTGTAGGGGCCTCTGCAGTAATCCTGCGCCGCCCACTATCCTGCGAAGACCCTAGCGAGAAGATTGGGTAAATACGTTAGTAAATTAATAAATCCGGATCAAACGGGGTTTATACCGAAGAGATACTCATGCACCAATTTGAGACGTTTGTTTAATATAATGCACTCACATAAAATTGAAGAAGAAGACTTATCAATTATTTCATTGGACGCAGAAAAAGCATTTGACCAAGTGGAATGGCAATACCTTTTTTTGCAAAAATTTCAAATGGGAGAGAATTTTATCTCATGGGTAAAATTATTATATGACAAGCCGACTGCTAGAATACTGACCAATAACATACTATCTTTGAAATTTCAACTATCCAGGGGCAATAGGCAGGGATGCGCATTATCGCCCCTGCTATTTGCTCTTGTGATAGAGCCCCTAGCAGAATGTATAAGAATACATCCGAATATCCATGGTTATAATACCAAACATTCAAACAATAAAATGTCATTATATGCAGATGATGCATTATTATACATCACAAAATCGCAAATCAGCATACCAAATATATTAAATTTAATAGAGGAATTTGGTTCCTTTTCAGGATATAGAATAAATTGGAATAAAAGCGAAATTATGACGATAAAACCTCAAGAGCCGACATACCTTTTAAAATTCCCTTTTAGAATTGCAACAGAAAAATTTAAATATTTGGGTATCCAAATTACCAGAAAATATAATTCTTTATTTAATGCAAACTATATGCCTTTACTAACTAAATTAAATGCGTCGATTAAATTTTGGAAAACACTTCTGATGTCTTTAATAGGCAGAATAAATGCTATAAAAATGATTTTCCTACCACATATTTTGTATTTATTTCAATCAATACCAATATACTTACCTAAAAAAATCTTTAAAAAACTTGACTCTGATATTACACGTTTCATATGGGACTATAAATCACATAGAATTCAAAGAAAACACCTGTGTAAACCTAAAGAATTCGGCAGACTGACACTCCCCAATTTCTTGTACTACTATTGGGCAGTGAATATTAAAAATGTAATTCATTGGCTGGACAACTCTGCTCAACAAGTAGACTGGATAATAATTGAGACAGAGGATTGTTATCCTTTTAACATAGGAGCGATCCTTTTCTCCCCGATAAAACTGAACAATACAATATATAAGAAGAATCCAATAGTTCATAGTACAATACGAATTTGGAAACAAATAAAATTAACTCTCAAATTAAGAAATCTATCGCTCCTCTCTCCAATAGTTAATAATCCGTCATTTAAACCATCTATTATTGATAAAACGTTTACCCATTGGGAAAGAATAGGAATCAAAACGCTTGGAGACATGTACGAAATGGGAAACCTTTTATCATTTCAACAACTACAATTAAAATACAACCTGAAAAGTAATCAATATTTCAAATACCTTCAAATCCGAGATTACCTGAAAAAACACACAAGAATATCAAACCTTAACCTCAGATCTATTAGATGAAGGAATGAACAGAAATGCGGAAACAAGTAATTTAATATCATATTTGTATAACATCATTTTAAACACAGAAATACCATCGACAGAAGCAATTAGAAGGGATTGAGAACAAGAATTAGCTATAAAAATTCCGAAAATCAAATGGGAAAAATACTTGCTATATGTACATAAATGCTCGATTAATGTAAGACACAACTTAATTCAATTTAAAATTTTACATAGATTATATTACTCAAAAACCAAACTGAATACAATTTTCCAAATGTTTCTCCCATCTGTGATAAATGCCTATCTCAAAACGCTACTATATACACTCTTTTGTCTCTTGCATAAAACTTCAAAAATTCTGGAATGACATTTTTGGAATTTTTACAAAACTATTTAAAATAAAATTGAAGCCCAATGCAGAACTGATTCTCTTCGGATCAATGGAAGACGGATGTAAGCTGACTTCATTTCAAAAATGTTTACTTAATTATGGCTTAATAACAGAAAAAAAATTAGACTTAAATTCTGGAAAAATGCACCCACACTGACGCTCAAAATGTGGATCTCAAACATGTCGGAAATGTTACACCTTGAAGATATGAGATTCCTCCTATCAGGCAAATAAGACCAATTCTTAAAGATTTGGTCTCCATTTATCGACTTATTACAAGCATGTGGTGCAACACAACCTTAGAAATTAATTGTGTCATAACCGGCTGAAGGGTGGGTAAATATACGAAGGAGGCATATCCCTTTCATTTTCTCTCTTTTCTTTCTTTTTTTTTCTTTTCTCTTTCTCTCTCCTCTATTCTCTCTCTTTCTGCTTATTTCACATCACCTTCTTTTTTTTCTTTTTCGAGCTATATTATATTCTCTATCTTTATATTTCTTGCTTTTCTTACTCTTTTTTTTCTACTATTAATATAAAATTTGTTTAAAAAATAAAAAATTAAAAAAATTAAAATTAAAGAATTATTTCCAATGATAGCTCTTACACGGAGAGCAATGTCTTCTTCTGCTTGTGCGTATGTCCAGTTGATTTTGATACCAATTTTCTGAGGCATTAAAATAAAGACAAATGAGGAATTTATTTATTCATGCCTTGAACAACCTTCTCAAATCCAACATTCTTAAGAAACATTTTGCCATTACAAATAGTCCCAGGCCTATATAAGGAGGTTTTTGGCTATTTGTTTCTCAAATAAAACTCAATACCGGTGAGTTTACTAAATTGGCATAATTTCTAGAGTCGTGGTGTCATACAGCATGGAAACAGGCCGTTCACCTCAACTGGCCCATGCCGACCAAGATGCCCCATCTATACTGGTCCCCCCTACCCATGTTTGGCCCATATCTCTCTAAACTTTTTCAACCATTTACCTGTCCAAATGTCTTTCAAATACTGTTGTCGTACCTGCTTCAACTACCTCCTCTGGCAGCTTCTTCCAGAAACCCACTACCCTGTGTGTGAATAAGTTGCCTCAGGTTCCTATTAAATCTTTTCTCCATCACCTTATACATATGTTCTCTGGTTCTTGATTCCCCTACTGTGGGTAAAAGTCCTTGTCCATTCACCCTATCTATTCCTCTCATGATTGTATATACCTCAATCAGATCATCCATCATCCTCATACGCTCCAAGGAATAAATTTCCAGCCTCTCCCTCTAGCTGAATACCTCAAGTCCCGGAAACATTCTCGTAAATCTTCTCTGAACTCCTTCCAGTTTTATATTTGACCAGCAGATGGTGCAAGAACTACACTAGGATTCAGTACATAAATCAAAGTGCAGATTACTGCAGCAACTGTAGCAATTTTGTTTCTGAAAGCAAGAAAACTACAAATATGGTGCCAAGTAAAAGTGATTATCCGACACACTTGGGAATTTGAAAGTTGGTTTATTGTCAAATTTTCCAGAATATTGAATGTTATTCCTATTCACGCCCTACACATTTTCAATTCATATGAAAAAATATTATATTATATTGCTGTGCTATATTTTCTATGTTATATAATATAAAAAAACAAATTCAACACTGGAGCTATTGTATAAATAGACAATAGACAATGTGTTCAAGGGTAGGCCATTCGGCCCTTTGAGCCAGCACTGCCATTCATTGTGATCATGGCTGATCATCCCCAATCAGTACCCCGTTCCTGCCTTCTCCCCATATCCCCTGACTCCGCTATGTTTAGGAGCCCTATCTAGCTCTCTCTTGAAAGTATCCAGAGAACCGGCCTCCACCGCCCTCTGAGGCAGAGAATTCCACAGACTCACACCTCTCTGTGTGAAAAAGTGTTTCCTCGTCTCTGTTCTAAATGGCTTACCCCTCATTCTTAAATTATTTCTTAAATTCTTAAATAGTATTTACTTTGGCTACCTCAAGAAAGTAATTGGTTCTTGCTTGATACCCTTATTTTTCCAAAGTAGAATTGTTCTTCCTTGCTGACTATCTAGCTTCTCCACATAAATGCCTTTCTTCATCTGCAAAGCAGTTAGAGAAGACATCCAAATAATGGGCCAATTTATCACATGAGCCATCGTATTCAAGTACATTGATTTCTCACAACTGATCACCAATGGGAAAGGCCTATATATTTCACCAAATAGGGTGTAAAAGGTAGTCACCGTCATGGAGAGATACAGCGTGAAAACAGACACTTTGACCCACCAAATCTGTGCCAACTTATATTATATTTTATCATTATACCATGTTATATTACATTTAATGCACCAAACCAAATGTATTTTAAGCATGTAACTGTGATGTTAAATGTATGCACAAGGTGGCGCACTGGTAGAAAAGATAGGAACAGCATCTACAGTGCCAATAGGTATAACTATGATATGGCCTTGTACGGATCCAGAGCAGTTCCACATATGCAATATAAGAGGTTAGTTCACAATCTGACCCCAGAATATAATACAGAAGGGTAGAGTGAAAATCAAGTAAACACTTTAATGCCTCTGTTTATCACCTTCACTATGATCTTCCTACGAATCTAAAATTCAGTTCGACCCTTTCTTGCATCTCTCCCTTTTTCTGTATCTCTCTGTCTCTGTCTCAGAAGGCTAACAATCTAGTGACATTTAATATAGTCCAACTGACTCCCACAATGATCTTTACAGGACTTCCTCCCACATGGTCTCTTGTAAACATAGAAAATAGCAGGACGAGGCCATTTGGCCCTTCGAGCCAGCACCACAGTGCTGTAAGTCCACCTTTCTTTCCCTTTCTCTCAGTGTCACTTTTTCTGTTGCACCTATTCTCAAGAAGAGACTTTCTTTTCCAGAACTTAGGCTCTGGTGAAGTTATTTTCATCATAGGTTTAAGGTAATAGGGGAAAGGCTTAATAGGAACCTGATAGGGTGGAGGGTGCATGGAATGAGCTGCCAGAGGAGGTAATTGAGGCAGGTACTATTGCCTGCAGCATTTAAGAAACATTTAGACAGGTACATGGATAGGACAGGTTTAGTGGGATATGAACCAAACGCAGACAGGAGGGTCTAGTGTAGCTGGGACATATTGGCCAGTATGGGCAAGTTGGGCCAATGGGCCTGTTTCCACGCTGTGACCCTATGACTCTATAACATCTCAAATGTCCTCCAGGGAATGTGATTTCTCCTCTGCTGTGGTCGATGGACCTCCCGTTCACATTTCCTCCATTTAATAAAGATACTATTCCCTTTCACCTTTCACCTTACCACCAGCTGCGATGGGATCCTACCAGCAGTCACATCTTCCCCATCTCATCTCTTCCTGCTTTCCACAGGGACCATTCCCTCTGCCACTCACTAATTCACTTATCCATTCCCACCCACCTCTCCCTGTCCCCTGGCACTTTCCACTGCAACCGTAAGAGATGCTGCACTTGTTCCTACATCTCTGCCCTCACTACCATCCAGTGACCTAAACAATACTTCCAGGTCAGATGTAGATTCACAATCTCCTACAACTTTGTCTACTCAATTTGTATTCCTGATGTGACCTCCTCTACATCGGCAAGACCATAAGTAGGTCAAGCAGCTGCCTTGTGGAAGTGCCCTGTCCCTAATGGCTATTCTGACTTCCCAGTTGCCAGACCTTTCATCTCCCCTTCCTACTCACACTGACCAGTCTGTCCTAGGCCTTCTCATGACCATGGTGAGGCCTAATCCAGATTGGAAGAACAACACTTCAGATGTCATCTGGGTAATCTACAATTTAGTATGAACAATGAAAATGGATTCATACATGTGTTCATATCTCCAATTTCAGGTAATCCTGTGCTCCCTTTTCTCTCATTTTTGCCATTGTGTAAAAAAAGTTGCCCCTCATATTCCTATTAATTCGCCCTTCACTTTAAATCTACGTGCTATAGGGAGGTTTCACGGCAGTCGGGTCACGACCCCATGACCCGTACTGTTGCTACGCTACGCCACGCCAAGTGGAGTACACGCGATGAACTGCAGGCAGGCACTTACCATTGTTTCCAGCGTTGCGGGCCCGTTAAAACCCGCCGAAATGGTCCATTTTTGCGCTGTAAATAATTATGGAAATCGGGATAAGCGTGGGAGACATTTAGCCAACTTCAGAATTCAAAAAGTGAGGAGAAATGACGGTAGATAGAAGCGAGAGCTGAAGGGACAACAACAGCTTGTCGAACATTGGCCGTTTGCTCACTGCATTTCATCAACTAAGGCATTATTTGTGTTTTTTCTTGATTCCTTTGGCATCTAAAAAGTTTCAGAAGGGATAATCGCCCCTGGTTCTCGTGGGTTTTTACATACAAAAATAAAACGCCTCTGAAGCAAAATTTACAACCAGATGTACCACTTCTGAGACTTTTTAGATACCAAAGAAATAAAAGCAAAAACAAATAATGCCTTACCGTTAATGAAATGCAGCGAAAAAACGCGTTAAATCCCTATATTTTAAATTCCGATATCTGCACAGCCAATATTCGCCAAGCACTTTAGCTGCTGTTGTCCCTTCAGCTCTCGCTTCTCTTTACCTTCATTTCGCTTCACTTTTCGAATTCTGAAGTTGGGTACATGTCTCTCACACTTACTAGGTATGTTACAAAACTTACCTTCAGTCGCGCTGTAATTCTGCCACTGGCCGTGTGCGCGATTTTGGCGCCTTTAAGGGGGGGGCGGGGTTAAAACGCGGGTTTCTCCCTTGTCCTGGAAATATTTTGTTGGAGTACAAAACTTCGCTGACAAAATCGTTCCTACCGGCGATTTGTGAATTTTAAAAAAAAATTAAATCGTCAATGTCAGCGCTAGAGTCATTTTAAAAGCAGCTCCTGAAGCGTCAACGCCGATAACGGGGACGGATTTCACACAATGGACAGGTAAACAAAAGTGCTTTCTTTAAATGTATAAAAGTGCTTCTTAAGAAGCCTTTAATTCACATTTTGTCATGCGACACGGTGATTTTATTCCCCGAATTAACGGCAGTATTTTTCATGCCAATACGGGGTTAAATTCACCGCAAATGAACGTTCCAAAAGATCGCGTTCCAGTAATTCTCACTCGCAAGATGAATTAAATCCCCATTAATTTACAGGTATTAAACATTCAATTCCTTCCATTTGGCCTGTAAATTCATGAAAATTAGATTTAAAAATTATGTTATATTGTGAATTATTGTGTGAATGTTATTTGGACACTTAGGCTATTTAAAAATGTTAATCTATTCTTAAGAAATTGATAGATGTTTAGATCTAGTAATTGAATTTTGTAATTAGCTACAATTAGGTAACTAACTAATTATATGCTTTACTTTCATGTCTTCGAAGTAAGATTGTTTCATATTTGTTTCAGAATGCTTCAATCTATAATACCTGAAAATTTCTTTCAGTTACCATAATTTTTAAGAAAGTTATGGGCTTTTAACTGTCCTCGATCACAGCTTTTGTGTTAAGTCAATGGAAAAGCAATAGGGAACTAGATGCTAATTTCTGAGTATGATAATGGCCATAACTTTTTTAATACTGAAGATATGAAAGTGAATTAAGTGTCAAATTAAACTTCTTTTTATGCTTTATCTGATGGGATAAATTGCAGACTTTATTTTTTAAATCTCAAAATTTTGTAACATTGCTACACTTACCCCGTCTTCCACAATTTTTTACAGCGAAAAAAGTCAACATTTTGGCGGTTTTTAACAGGTAGGAATGTACGCGTTTCTTGTATTAATAACATATACTGGAAGTGACGGATGTCCTCCAGATGGATTGAGCGGCTCCGAGCGTCAAGCCCTATGACCCGGTGACCCAGCGTCAAGCCCTATGACCCGGTGACCTTACGTGCAACCCCCTATAGGTTCAACAAGGGCGGGAAAAAACATTTTCCAGTGGTGCCCACTGCAGGAAGTGAGAGTTAAACTTTATCGAAATGCTTCAATGGGTGAAAGAAACTCATTTGAAGTAAGACAACCTTGCTGCAGCGAATTAGAAAAGGCACTGAAGTCACTCTGACGGCGTATTGACTGGGGCAGTTGTTTTAGATGCTGTGACATTGTTTTTGATTCAGTTCTCTTCAACAAAGGCAGAGATATTAATCTAGGGAAAGTGAAAACTTCCTTCGGCTCGAACGTAACTTCCTCCGCTCAGTACACCCTCTGGCATTTCACAGTCTGTGCTATTCTCCGTCTGAGATGCGAGTTCACAGCGGACGGATCATCCTCACTTGACATTTGCACGATTGGAGCTGGCCGCGGACGGAGAGTTTAACACTTCCAGGGACGGTCAGAACCAGGCAAAGATGCAACTCCTCCTGAAGCTGCTTTTCCTCCTGCATGCAGGAACACAAGGCAAGTTATGTTGATCGGACAATCTGTGGACCAAAGAGCCGTGATGGGGATCATCATTATGTGGCATGTTGCATCGATAGGTAGTTCAGGAGCGAGTCCGTTATTAAAACAGCAAGTCGATGAATATTTCTGCTCAAAGGCCGAGAAACCCTTCAAAAGATTTAGTCTCCATTTAATCTATATTTTTAATGTTGGAATACAAGTTTTGCGTCTTCATTGCCTGCGATTGCCTGCAATGATTCAATTAGTTAAAACATTTGAGATATAATTCGGTCACTACAACTCCATCAGAGAGCACAAAGCAAGAATCTTACGAAGGTGTAGAAACGAGGAACAGCAGATTCTGGTTTGCAAGAGAAGACACAGAGGGCTGGAGCAACTCAGCGGGTCAGGCAGCATCCTTGGAGAACAGGAATAGGTGGCCTTTCGGGTCGGGACCCTTTTGCAGACTTTGAAAAGTCATCTCATCCATGTGCTCCAGAGATGCTTCCTGACCCGCCGAGTTACTCCAGCCCTTTGTGTCTTTTCTAGCGTCCAAAGATCACGGTGCCACCAGCCACCGAATCTGATGAGAGAAGGCATTTGCAACCATCATGGAAGCGAGAATCGTTTGAAAACGTCAGATTTGAATACGTTTCTTTTAAATATTGTTTCCGTTAGAAAACCCCTTGTTCGGTGTGTAAAGTGGATGTTTATTGAATTACTAACGGGAGTATAATTGACAAATGTGTTTATTTTCCACCAGGAGTTCCGCTAATCACAAATTTGACCCAGCCACGTCTGGTCAAGGTGTGGAGAGGCGAGTCCGTCACGTTAAACTGTACATTTACTTATAATAGAAGTGTGAATGCCTGGTTCCGCATTTCATGGCTTCGGACATCACCTGGAGAGCCTGGTGTTACTTACAACACGAACAACTCGCTCTGCATTCCTCACCCCCTCTGGGATGGTTTCAAAATCTGTACGGTATCACTGAAGATTGAAAATGTATCGGTTGTTCACTCTGATTACAACTACATTTGTGCGGTGAATGTACCAAGTGTCTTCCCTCCAATTCATAAAATGGGCCAAGGAACACGAATACAGGTTTATGGTAAAGTATTTGTAATACTATGATGATCTCCAGTCTCTGCACTTTATGTTTATGAAATCGATAATGTTAAACGCAGTGACATTTGAACCAAGCCATTTACAGATACTTTAACAGAAATAATAGCAAGCTGACCCAATTAGAAATAAGATGAAATGAACACATTTTGTTTCAACCTAAATGAATAAGGCATACTTAAGACGACACAAAGGGCTGGAGCAATTCAATGGGTCAGGCAGCATCCCTGGAGAACATGGATAGGTGACATATCGGGTCTAGATCTTCTTCAGACCATGTTCCCCTGAGATGCGGACTGACCCGCTGAGTTACTCCAGCACTCTGTGTTCTTTTGTAAACCAAAATCTGCAGTTCCGTGTTTCACAGAGGTACTTCAAGGTTGGTGTTTCCAGCTTTTTTTTGTAAAACACGGCTTGTGATGTCTCATTTGATCTTAAATCGTATATGAAAACCAACAGTGACAATATTGCTCACCAACAGTGACAATATTGAGAAAAGAGCAGAGCAGGGTGCTGAGGGGTTGGTCTCCTTGGTTTGCAACAACTAAGTCTGAGGAGCAATTAAATTGCAGTGCATTAAATTATGTGAGGTCTCAACACACAAACCAGAAAGGAGTTGGATCTCGTTGCCTGGAGTAACTTGGAAGCATAGATGTACAGTATGATAGCTGGTAGAAGAATTGGGTTGATGTTGTGAACAAACAAATTCACTCAATCAGTGGCAGTGACTGGAACTCATCACCTGAATGGGTAAAAGAAGTAGAAATCTTCACCAAATTTCATGTACCCGAATGAGCACTTGAAGTGCATCACCTGCAGGGCTTTGAACTAGAGAAGTGAGAGTAAGTTAAAAGTATGTTTAAGAGCAGCATGTATTCAATAGATCTCCTACACCAGGCGTTCCCAACCTTTTTCGTCCTGTTTACCCCTGGCAACTTTAATAGCACATATCAATGTTATTTCACTTATTTATGAACAACTAATGATGAACAGATAATGATGCCAGAAACAAACACAGTCAGTCAATGAAAAAACATATGTACAAATCCAGAATCAACAAATTTACCCCCTGGGGGTAAATTTATCCCAGGTTGGGAACTCTTGTCCTACACCATAAATTTCTACAATGATTATCATTAACGCAAGCTACCACTAATGTCTCACTGAAATGTTTTACTGTGCATTACTGTGCATTACGAGTATTGTCAATACTAACCAAAAGACTACAGCATGTGAGTCTGTGTGATATACATAATCTCATTTAGCCAGGACCATGGAGTAATATTATAATGGTCCAGCATTATTTGATCCTTGATGCTTCTCAGCTAAAGAAGGGCTCTATTATTATGATTCTACATCATTAACTTAAAATATTCTCTATGAAAATAGAGCAGAATTTTGGACAATTTACTCTGTCAGTAAGTTTCACTATCATTGAAATGTGTGATATATAGTTTAATACTTTATGCTTTATCTTCTCTCAGATCTTCCAGAAATGTATATACGGAGTGATACTTTGGTTGCTGGTCATGAATCCACTCTAATCTGCTCTGGCAGGAGATTGTACGGCAAGGATATCTCCTTTACATGGACATGCATTTCTACAAATATCACTGCACCAACTTTTGAAACAGTCAGGAATGGCACACTAGTTGCCACCAGTCATTACAAGATTGTCCCAAGAGTGGAAGACAATGGGACTGTTTGCAGTTGTCAGATAAATCATTCCACTTTTGGACGACCAGCTGTAAATACAATCAAACTAAATATTATGTGTAAGTATCATCTTTGACTTTTGAAGTGGTATTCACTGTATTGCTAATCTTTGAATTCTTATTGTATGCACATTATTGTGTTATAACTGATATGTACTGTATATCACCATCTATACCAGTGTAACAGAATATCTTCTGCATCTGCTTTACCTGCTCATTGACCCATTCATTCCATCAGTTTTATCACTTACATTTTCTCTCATTTATATTGTTCTTGGTTTCTTCTATTTTGCCTTTCTCTCTTGTCCTGTTACTCAGACCCAAAGTTTCACCTTTCTCTACTGCTTTCAATCAATCTGCCCCAAATACTCTATCTTCTTACTATGATGATTCTTTCCCAGATTTGAATCATTCTCAGATAAGTTTGTAGCCTCCTTATAGATATCTCTTGGTAATCCTGTGTGTGTCTCCCCATCTCCACTAAGGCAATCTTTGATGTACATCTGATGTTGATGCCTCCATTTATGGTGTCCTTGAGACCTCGTATGGTGTCCTTGAGACCTCGGTATAAGGCGCCCGTAAATAAAATCCATTATTATTATTATTATTATTATTTAAGCAGTAAGCCCATCCTCTTTTCTTCCCACCCAACTAAAGGCTAATCCTGCTCAACTCAAACCCACTAAAGGCTAATCCTTCTAACCTTCTCAGTCAGAGTTTGCCACACTTACAGGGTGGATCAATATTCATCATCCCTCTCCTTTTCACATTCATATTCTGTTCTATTCATTTTAGAATTGGACTTTTGCCATCTAAGCCCTCATTGTGCGTGTGTGCATTGATAAAAGTATTTCAAGTATAACTAATTGCTCCTTCTCCAAACTTCTTGGCCAAGGACTCACAGAGGTTCTATGTTCACTTTCACCAAAACTCACTTTCTTCTGTCCTTATCCATCTCCTGCAACACTTCACCCTTTTGCATCTCCTTCATATCTCTCCATTAAATTCTCTTTCTCTATCAAAAAAAGTTGATTCTTCTCTCCCAGCTTTTGCAATGGTATCTTCTTCTCTCTATTTTAAATGCCCATCTTATGTAGCTGTGGTATCTTCTTGTAGCAATGGTATCTTCTTCTCTCTATTTTAAATGCCCGTCTTATGTAGCTGTCTTAACCCTTACGTGTTTGAGTTCATAGCCCTCTGTCCTGCATTAACTTTGTTTAACTCCTCTATTCATGGCCACACCAACAATATTCCCTTTTCATGTGTGGGAAGAAACGGCAGATGTAGATTTAAACTGAAGATAGACACAAAATGCTGAAGTAACTCAGCGGGAGAAGGGTCTCAACCCAAAAAGTCACCCATTCCTTCTCTCCAGAGATGCTGCCTGTCCCGCTGAGTTACTCTAGCATTTTGTGTCTACCTTCCCTTCACAGGGGGCCCTACTACTCTCACCATATGCAGGGGTATCTGTGATCATTTGTGGTAACCAAAGAAATCACTTACAACCGCAAAACCACCTGTGTTCCGACAGGTGAAGAAAATCACTTAAGAATTATATTAGTGGCTTCACTCTTCA
Source organism: Malacoraja senta (assembly GCA_038087875.1). Lineage (NCBI taxonomy): Eukaryota > Metazoa > Chordata > Chondrichthyes > Rajiformes > Rajidae > Malacoraja > Malacoraja senta. The sequence continues at coordinate 13,194,093 of CM075988.1, forward strand.
AACTGTTAACATTTGGAACTCCATTTGCCACGTTTACCAAACACTTCATCTCTCTACTACCAGCTGTATAACCCTCGAACAATTCTACATTTCTCCAGTCGTAATGTCGAACTTTCATCATGCAAATGGTTCATTAAGCTCTACCATTCATTCCCCTTTCCTCTCCGCATCAATCCCTCACTCTCCACAGACAAGAACAAGCTTAGCTTTTTGTTACGTATTCGATTCTTTCCAACTTGGCTTCAGTAGCAAACCCTTGAGAATGATTAGCTCAGAAGTGCAAAGTTTGATTGTAAATAGCTGTTCTGTGTATACTTGCACATTAATTCTTTTCACATTGCTTTAATCTACAATGAAGTGTACGTTATCTTTACCGTTAGATGGACCACAAGATCTATTAATAACATACAGGTTGAAAGCAGTGGATACTTATCGACTGATCGATGATAGCATCATCTTTGTTGCTGCTGATTCATTCCTGGAACTGAATTGTCGTGTAGATAGTAATCCGGTCTCCACTGTAAGCTGGACCAAGGCCATGGAGATTCATAATGTAACGTTTCAAACTGGAGTCGGGTTCAACAGTTCAAAAGAATGGACACGTTTCCAGCATAAAGATGAAGGAATGTATTGGTGCATGGCAAAAAACGGCTACGGCTGGAGAAACAGAAGTATCTCGATAAACACAAAACGGAAAGGTAAATAGACATGTAATTATACATGTGCATAGCTAACAATGTTTATTGAGGTAGAATCATTCTTAGCAAATAAGACCTCAGCTTAATTAGTTCAATGTCTTTTTTCTTGATCTTAGTGATTGATCAATTGTAATATTTTATTCATTTTACAAATCATATATAGTAAAGACTCTTTAGTGCTGTCATTTTCAAACACTTTGATTTTATAGTTTTTCCATTGTAGATAAAAAAAATTAAACATGAGAGTGCTGCAGTTTTGTTTATAACTGGCAGTGTATCTCTTTGAAAGAAATATGTACCCTGCTGTCAAATAAAGTTAAACGATTGCTGCGTATTTTTTTATAATTTTTATTTTCTTGTTGAAACATTAAATTTAGTTGACATCTTGAATTTTCTTTCACAGATTATCCTTTTCTTTATGCTCTGGTCCTGGTCCCCCTAACTACTGCCATCATTTTGGCAATAATATATTTTTGCCTGTTCTGAAATAGGCAACGGAAAGGTAAAACTTAAAATAAATCGTTGGTTGTAGGTGTTAACCTTAAATTGACAACAATAACCAGCTGAAAAAGAATGTGGTTTTCAATCAATCGTGATATTACACAATCCGTTTTGATATCCTGTGTGTTGATTGTGGGTTATTTGATTCCTTGAGGAACGGCTGCAAAACAGCAGCCGTCCGTTAATTGTACTTTTTACCAAGTTTTTTAGTTTTCTTTAAGTCTTTGTTTTTATTTATTTTGCCTTTTGATGTGGGGGGATCAAGGAGAAATCACTTCCCGGTCCCTACCTGGTCGGTGAGGCAGCCTTCTCTCCGGCTGCCCAGTCGACCCGTCCTCGCGGCCTACCAGCGGGTGTGGAGTGGCGTGGAGCGGCGTTTCCTGGCGGGGGCCGCACAGCACCCTCGGCTTCGGTGGCGGCACGGCGCTGGAGCACTATTGTGCAGCGGAGCGGGCGATGCCTTGCCTGGGTCGCCGCGCTGGACCGACGCGCTGGAGCTCTGGTGAGCTGGATCGCCGAGCTCAACACCTCCGGGCTGCGGGACTGTGGAGCGGGCGGCGGCGCCGACTCCAACATCGGGAGCCTCGTGGCTCCAAATCGGCGCGGCCTTGTCGGCTTCAGGTGCTGCGGACGCCTGCGGGAAATCGGCCGTTCCAGCCGTAGTTACGGCCTCCGGTGTGGGATGCGGCCGTTCCAGGTGGCCCAGCTGCTGGAGGACTCTCCCGACGCCGGGGCTACATCACCCGGCGAGAACGGCCAGGATCATCGGGCCTCCGTAGAGGCAATAGCGGGGGCTTCATTTGGCCTGACTTTTTTGGGGTGAACTGGGGCTGGGGACTGGACATTGTGCCTTCCCCCACAGTGGAAATCACTGTGGGGGGATGATTTTTGTATGTAATTGTTTGTAATTGTATTTGTTAGTCTGTGTTCAAGATGGCGGTCGGAGGGGAAAGTGGACGCTGGCGCGGTTTTCGTTGCCGCTGCTCTCTCCTCAAATTGTGCTTCTGATTTTCTTTTTTTTGTCTTTTTGGAAGGAATTCTGTCCCTGATTTGTGTATTGGTCTTTATAACTTATTTTTTAAATTCTGATTATATGTTTCCTATAAATCTCTGTAAGGTGTCCTTGAGACCTCGGTATAAGGCGCCCGTAAATAAAATTCATTATTATTATTATTATTATTATTTCCATGGCCAAGATCATGAAAGATCTTGTTCAATATTTTCCAGCAATGCCCTGATCTAAAAAATGAATTTAGTTTAGTTTAGAGATACAGCATGGAAACAGGCCCTTCAGCCCATCGAGACAGCACTGGAGAACGATCACCCTTATGCTAGTTCTATGTTATCCCACTTTCGCATCCTAACACTGGGGGGGGAAATTACAGTGGCCAATTAACCTACGTCTTTGGAATGTGGGAAGAAACCAGAGCACCAGGAGAAAACCCATGCGGTCAGAGGATGAATGTAAACATTCCACACAGATAGCACCCTCGGGTCTCTGGTGCAGCAAGGCTGTAATTCTATTCCTGTGCCACTGTGCTGCCCTATTTGAAAAATATATATTTTTATTAATTCATAGAATAATATTAAACTTGGCAAGCCATTTTCAAAATTTGAATCAGGAACTACATTACAAACGATGCAAAAAAATTGTAATATTAGTATGTTGGAGTAGTGAAGAAATTTTGAGTGAGCGTATTTTGGAAATAAAAATTAAGCCATTGGAATATATTTCCTGCTGTGAATCTTATCACTGGCGTTTCTTCATTGTCACTGCTTTGCTATTTCTTTTCATTTGCTTCACTCAAGGCTAAAGTACACCATCCCCCATGCATTTCCTGTTCAAGAGTGCATTGGAATCACCAAAAAAAAAAACTCAAGATGGCGGAACGCATTTCTAGACTGCTGGCCTGTTTGCGGCCTATAACTTTGAGAAGCAGCGGTCTCCAGTAAGAAATCTAGCAATGTACAGGCCTTTGTTAACCAAAGCGTGATGTGTTCTGACCACTACATCTCCATATTTCTCATCACCCAGACCTTTTCAACATGAATGTACAGTATTATTTCACCACAACTATGGAGCTATATCTTGGAACTTGGAACATCGCAGAAATGAGAAGTAAACGGCAAACTTAGACATACCCGTGGGAACTCGGTTAAACTCTTGATCATAAACTTGGAGTCTCGTACGCAACCACGAGTCTTTCACTCGGGGTCACTCGTGGGTCAACTCGCACAGGGCTTAACTTGGGCCTGGATAGAGTGGATGTGGAGAGGATGTTTCCACTAGTGGGAGAGTCTAGGACCAGAGGTCATAGCCTCAGAATTAAAGGATGTTCCTTTAGGAAGGTGATGAGGAGGAATTTCTTTCATAAGGACGTGGTGAATCTGTGGAATTTATTCTCACAGAGGGCTATGGACGCCAGGTCAATGGATATATTTAAGGCAAAGATAGATAGATTCTTGATTAGTACGGGTGTCAGGAGTTATTGGAAGAAGGCAGGAGAATGAAGTTAGGAACGAGAGATGGATTAGCCATGATTGAATGGTAGAATGGCCTAATTCTGCTATTTTCACTTATGAACATGAACTGCTTATGCAGTTGTAGTATTTTCTTTTAAAATTTACATTTTCTTGTAGTATTTTCTTTTAAAATTTACATTATCTTGCACACTCCTACCAAAAGTGAATATAAATGCCTTCAGAGAAGACAAAAGATCTCCTGCCACTGTATTGTCCGTACTCTGGTGTTCTGGACGTAAATCAAAGCAGGTTTACTTTTCCGATCTTTGACAGAATGGTCCAGATTTTTGGCTTTTCACCTCTCCCTGAAAATTGTATGGTTTTCTTGACTCCGGGTTTCATCGGGTGGCACCATCCATAACGGCAGCCTCGCCAGCAGTGTGTCTGTCATTTTGACTTTTTTTGTTTTTTAGTATGTCTAAATGTATGTGTTAATATTTCTCAGTATGTTTTTATGTTGGGGGCAGTGGGGGGGAATAGGAGGAAACCGTTTCCAGTCAATTACCTCGGTGAAGATGCAACTTTCTCCTAGTCGCATTTTTGCCCTCCCTCACGGCCTAACAACTTGGAGTAATGCGGGCTTTCCCGGAGACAGTCCAGAGCTTCAGCAGCAGGCGCGGCGTGGACAGTAACGTCACGGAGCCAGAAGAAAGGCTCTGACCACGGGCCTGCTGATTTTAACATCGTGAAGCCGCGGTCTGCGGAGCTTCTAGCCACGGGCGTGGAGTGGACTTTACCATCCCAGAGCCAGGATCCCCTGCCGGGGATCGCCAGAGAAGAGCTCCGACCGCTGGCCTGTCTGAGGCCTATAACTTTGAGAAGCAGCGGTCTCCAGTAAGAAAGTGGCCAATTCGGGCTCTCTAAGCGTGTTCCATCCATCCCGACGTCGGAGCTTCGATCATCCCGATGAGAGGTCTTGTGCATCGAGCCATCCGCAGCGGTGACTACGAGGGTCAAGGCCCCATACACGGGTGAACAAAAGGAGGAAGATTGACTGAACTTTATTGCCTTCCATCACAGTGATCACTGTGGTGGATGTTTATGTTAAGTTCTATCGTTCTTTTAATTGTGTTGTGTTCTTTTAATTGTATGGCTGCATGGTAACTCAAATATCACTGTACCTTAACTGGTGCATGTGACAATAAATGTGAATTTGATTTGATTTGATTTGACTTGATCTTTCTGCTCTGCATTCCTCATTGGATGAGTTTCCTAACTCCACACTAAGATTTAATAAAAACATGTATTCATTTGGCAATTACCTTTTCCGTTCCACATTTATGACTTGTTGTATTGCTTATTTGGAGGGCAGATTGACTAACGGCTAGTGAATGGCCACAACGGGTTTTAAATCAGCAATTCAGACACTATTTAAATGCAAAAATAGAATATTGCAGTGAAGTGGCAGAAAATGGGAGCTAATGTATCAGCTACACATATACTGAATATAGGCCAGAATTATCTTGGTTGGTTTGGGGAAGATCTCGTGCTATACTACCCATTTTGCACAGAAAAAACAAGGCGCATTTCAACACTAATAATTATGATACTCAGTGAAAATCAATTATTAAAAATAGCTGAGTATCAAAATCTCACATGGTTTTTAGGTCCCAAACTTAAAATCAAAGAAAATTATGTAACAATTAAAAAATGAATGATTTGAATTTTAAAACATCTTAAGTTATGATTAAAGTAATCCTCCTATTTCAGATTTTGGCTTTTCCTGTTAGTCACTGTTAGTCACTGAAGCAAATAAATTGGATTTTAATCACAGAAATATAGCATTGGTCCACTGATACATAATTTCTTCCATCTTAAAGAGGTTAAATGGTGTAATAGGGCAGGATTTGAGAAGTTCCAGTGTTCTATGCTCTGTTGTTCTTTTCAAAGAACAGAGGAAATAAAAAGTGGATGGTACAATAGCAGCCTTCATACATGCAATCGCATTTCAGCTTGCTTGTGCAGTGAACTGTTACAAGAAGAAAAGTATAAAGTAAACTTGCAAAGATTGGAAGGGGCAGTGGCTTTACTCTTGCAGTTCTTATGCTTGGCCTGGTTTGGAGCTACAGTTGTACAATGTGGTTAACTGCAACATTTGTAAGTGAGAGCAGTGTGTGGTATGCAGCTGGATGTGCCTTTTGTATAGATCTGGTGACCACAGCAAAAAAAATAGTAGTCCACTACAAACTGTCTATTTTTAAATTTTAATCATTTTATCTCAACTACAGATAAAATATCAGAACATTTTGGGAAGTGTTTGGAGTGAGATGTACGATCAGAGAAATCCTTTGCATACAGTGTGCAAGTTATTTTTTAAACAAATTCATTTGGGTTAATATTTTTTACTTAAAAAATTGTGAATTTATACCTGTAACCTTTGCAGCCAATAATTAATTATTATTTTATGAATTATTTCACAGAGGTCAATGTTGGATTTAGCAGCCCAGTGGAGTAAATAAATAAAAGTTTTTGATCTTTTTTCCAATGGTCAGATCCTCACTTCTCACCCCAAACTGACAGGAATAAGATCACTTTAGCAATACAGATTTGGGGTTCTTTGCATTGTTTTTCTTGTGGAAATGTGGGTAGTAAATGTTTACAAATAGCTTCACTGTAACATCTTTCAAAGTTAGGTCATTTGTTCTCATGTGGTTCCATTGTGTGTGACCAGGAGTTACTCTTGGAGAATAATAAAAAAATTGTCCTGAATCGTTTTTCTCTTCCATTTAAAATCTCTTTATGACTTGGTAGAACCATCAATTAGCTCTGCATGGATGAAAATTAAATCTGAGAGCTTTCCTGTCTAAATGTTAAGTTCCATGCCTTACTATTCAGGGTGATATCTTTACAGATTAAAAGAAACATATGGAGATGTGCCATGAAAAAGAATATTCAGAGTTGTCATTTCAAATTTATATAATGATTCCATCATTGTTGAAATTCATTCAGACTGTAGATTCTTGTTAGTATCGACATATTACATGCATTATTGCATGGCAGTGCCTGCATGTGTAGAATTGTAGCATGTGCCAAATGAATTTCACTGTGCAGTCGCATACATGACAAATAAAGCACCATTCTTATTATCGATATCTGTGCCTTCAGATATTCATAGAAATATCCCACAAAGAACATTGTACATAAACAATTGTTAAAATTAGACTCCACTAGGATCTTAAGATAAAGCGCATTTAACTGTAAAATAAATAGTTCATACTACGAGATGACAGTAATGGTAAATGGTAGAGTAGTTGCTCTATACTTTTTTTTGTTACTGTACCTTCCTGATATGCTATCGAAACATAACAAAGTGGGGTTGGGTTGTGTGGAAAGGTTGGTCTTTGAGTAATAAACCTGAACAAAACCAGTGATCGATACTGGAGAAACAAGGAAATGCAGTAACTCAGCGGGTCGGGTAGCATCTTTGGAGAACTTGAATAGGTAACATTTTGGGTCGGGGCACTTCTTCAGATTGAAGAAGGGTCTCGACCCAAAATGTCACCTATCTATGTTCTCAGGCTGAAGATGTGCCCCGATCTGAAATGTCACCTATCCATGTTCTCCAGAGATGCAACCTGACCCACTAAGTTACTCCAGCTCTTTGTATCTTTTTCAATGACATATACTGTTGCACACTGCCCCTCAGTTAATTCCATGGAAACAAATGTGAGCAGGTTGAGTCTAACCAGCAGCACCATTTTTTTGTTTTAATTTACTACTAATGAGCAAAGGCGAATATCTTGAGTATGAAAGAAATTTAATTGAGCATGAAAGAAAAATAAGAAAAAAGTTAAGAGCAATAATTCTTTACTTTGGAAACTTCACTGCTGACCAGCAATCAAATGAAGTAAACCAGCAGCAACATAACTTGAGCTTGGCTAATGATACCTAAAAGACAGATTTGCATGGGTTCATTTCAATATGTTCCAATTAATATTTAGCCGACTCAGCCTCAATGGAAATAAACACATGCTTTGTCAAATGAGTAGCAAATGTTGCTGTGCATGTTTTGTATCTCTGCTTACGTCCAATTTAGCTTTTTTGTGTTGTTTCATTTCTGTATTTACAATCAGGAAAAAAGAACACTATGGCTGCATTCACGGCTTGTTTCAAATATTTAAATTAAAAATTGATTTGAGATAAAAATCATATCTCAATTAAAAGATCTTGTTTTAGGCCGCCTTTTGTAATTCATGTTATCTCTAAGGCCTATCCTTCCCTTGATGTAGTCTGGCAAATGTCTTTTTATTTTTGTTTTCTGTAGATTGTTATAATATCCCTTATTTGAGCAAATTCTGGCTGAATGTCTTTTCCTTTTATCCTCGACCAAGTAATTTCCAATTCATTAATCTGAATAATCTTGTATTTGGGAGTGCTATCAATTACATAAGCATATATATCTGAAAATATCTAACAGGTCCATCCCGTCTTTAACCATGGATTCTATGTTAGCTTATACTTCCGAACATAACCTCAAGATCTCATACATTTTTTTGGTGTTGTAAACTTTAATTTGTATTATCCGTATTTTCTAATTGATGGTCACACTTAAATCTTTGGTTACTAGTTTTATTTAGTAATTTCTTAATTTATTTGTGGTCCCTCTGATATTTTAAGTCTGTTTAAAGCTTCTATAATTCTCCCTGCCTCAGGTTATTACTTAGCATGGGCTGTGGAACCGGGGGGGGCTGCAGCCCTCCCACTTTTTTGGCTAGACATGTTTCAATGTCTCTGGCTTTGGACGAGGCGCTGCTGTGCTCTGAGAACCCTGGTCATGGGTGTTGGAGAGCCGGGGCGGAGGGAGGGATGGAAGCAGAAGCAGCGGCGGGGACAAATGCGGACGGGGAGCCGGGGCTGGCGAGTGTTTTCTAGGGTGGCGATTCGCTCGCTGCAGCTCCGGCCATGGAGCAGCCTCACTACAAGAGTCCCGGGCCGACGGAGGCGTCGGAAGCATTGTGCCGCTGCCGTGAGAGTCTCTGCACCGAATTCGCCCAGGTGACCAGCATGGACCAGGTTGCGGCTCGGTGCATCCTAGAGGAGCACCTG
>CM075988.1:13203060-13229195 GCA_038087875.1 Malacoraja senta
ATGATCAAGTTGTACTGTTGTAAAATGTTATGTAAAATGTTGTAAAGGAGCATGCAAAAACTGCAAATAAAATACTGTAAGTTTTTGCAGTAAAGAAAACCTTTTTTTCGATTTTTGTGTGTTGATTTGATTGCCTGTTACTGTTCGACTGTGTTTGTGTGTGCAGTGTACCTTTAATGGTCCTCCTGACCTAACAACTTCACATCACATCAATTTCAACATGGAATAGTGATGTGAATACAACATTTAGTTCGACTTCAATTTCCATCATGAAAATTGAAGTCAAACTAAATGGTGCATTTACATTACTATGATCGCTTTCAAACTAACCTATTTACTCTCAAACTATTATAACAAATTCTAGTTCCATGATAAACAAGATCACAAATCACATTTTGAATTCCCAAACACAATGTGATTGTGAATAAATGCAGAGCTGCCAAGTTTCACCGAGCATTTCCGTATTTTGATGGCTGAAAATCAGTATTTTGTTGGGGAAATCTGTATTTCTCACATAAATGCAATAGAAAGTACTACACAAAAACTGGATTTTTGAAAATCAGTATTTTGCATGCAACCTCATGTTTTCTCAAATATCAGTATGGAATACTGAAAATCAGTACTACTGAATTGTGAAACCATTTTTGAAATGTGAATTTATAATTCTTGATTTTGATTCAATCATATCCTTATAACTATAAAACTCAGATCTTGGATGTGTATGTGTGTATTTATTTATTTGTTTGTGTGTTTTCACATCTTCTCGAAAAGACAACATGCAAACGGGAAATTTTGTTAGAGATTTGTTATTCTGGTAGAGATTTACCCCCTGGAGTCCAAAATCGGCTTACCTGAAAATGTTGTGCTTTATTTCTTGAGTTATTAATAAAAATGTTCACAAATCCAATCAAACTTTGAAATCAAAATGCCTGTTTTTCGCTGATGACATGACAATGGATCTGCCTGCCTGCCTGCCGTCTGCTCGTGCTGCGACTGACGTCACCTACCACCCCTCCCTCCTCCCCCGGTTGTTCAAAAGTTGCCCTGTCGACTGAAGACCAAAGATCATAGCTGAAGACTGCGTCGGCCCAACCAGCGCTCCTTTGGTCCATGATCATTCGCTCGCCCACCCGCTCGCGCCTCGGCTCGGGTCTCTCCCCTTCCCCTTTCTCCCTCTCCCTCCCCTCTCTCTCCCTCCCATCTCGCTCCCTCCCATCTCTCTCCCCCCTCTCTCTCTCTCTCTCCCCCTCTCTCTCTCCCCCCTCTCTCTCCCCCCCTCTCTCACCCCCCCTCTCTCTCTCCCCCCACTCTCTCCCCCTTCTCTCTGCTCCCCTCTCTCTCCCCACTCCACCCCCTCTCACCCTCCCCCCTCTCTCTCCCCGCATTCTCTCCCCCTCTCTCCCGCCTCCCCCGGCTCTCTGTCTCAGCCTCTCTCTCTCTGTCTCTGCCCCTCTCTCTCTCTGCCTTTGCTTGTTCACCTTATCTGAAAACACAACAGCAATAGTTGGGTAGATCACCCACGCCCCCTGACTCTTGTACCGCAGAAACGTTGCAGACAAGGGGGGCTTATAATTGGATCGGGGAGGGGGCAGTGGCGCGGTCTGCTCCGATAAGAAATGCCATAAATATTGGTGTTGGGCGCCCTTTCGGAGAGAGAACCTCAGCCTTGGACCGTGTCACGAACGGTGTCTGGTGATCTTGAACAGAGGTTTGAGAAGTTGACCCTGCGGCGTGCTCTGCTGTGTATTCTGGGTTTGCGAGTGCGTTCGGGGATATTCGGGGATACGTGAGTGTATGTGCCTTATTCAGTAGTATAATAAATGACTTAGTGAATCAAACTCTGTTAACTGAATCCTGTTTCTGTTCATAAAGAAATGTGTGGAGGACTGCATCCCTACAAAAACCTTCCAAGTGTTTCCCAATCAGAAACCTTGGATGAACTTTGAGATCCGCACTCTTCTGAAGACCAGACACCGGGCATTCATGTCTGATGATACAGTGGTCTACAAAAAGGCCAGATACGACCTTGGTAAGGCCATCAAAAAGGCCAAAAGGGACTTCTGCTCCAAACTGGAGGATGAGACAGATGTTCGGCAGCTGTGGTGGGGCCTGAATGCAATCACCTCCTGCAAGGCGAAATCAGGAGGCAGCTCGAATGTCTGCGAAACATCACTCCCTGACGAGCTCAATGCGTTTTACGCATGCTTTGATCGGGAGAATACTGATGTGCCTTCCCGAGCCCCCATTCGCTGTGATGGTATTTCAGTCTCAGTCACAGAGGCCGACATCAGGAAATCCTTCAGAGGGGTGAACCCTCGAAAAGCGCCTGGACCTGATGGACATTTTCAACCTCTCACTTCTGAGGTCTGAGGTTCCCATCTGCTTTAAAAGGGCATCAATTATACCAGTGCCCAAGAATAGCAAGGTGACGTACCTCAATGACTATCGACCTGTGGCACTAACGCATTTGCACTAAAGTGCTTTGAGAGGTTGATCATGGCGCAAATATACTCCTACCTCAACAAAAACCTGGACCCACTGCAGTTCGCTTACCGCCACAACAGATCAACGGTGGATGCGATCTCGCTGTCCCTCCACTCCGCTCTGGACCACTTGGACAACAAAAACTCATATGTCAGGCTGTTATTCATTGATTACAGCTCGGCATTAAATGCAATCATCCCCTCCAAGCTGGTTACCAAACTCGCAGAACTGGGTCTCTGCGCATTCCTCTGCAATTGGATCCTCGACTTCCTCATTCACAGACCACAGACTGTTCGTATTGGTGGAAATGTGTCAGCCTCGATAACAATCAGCACGGGAGCACCTCAAGGCTGCGTGCTCAGCCCCCTGCTGTACTCACTCTATACTCATGACTGCGTAGCCGGTCATAGTGCGAACTCCATCATCAAGTTCGCTGACGACACCACTGTTGTGGGACGTATCACAGATGGGGATGAGTCAGAGTAAAGAAGAGAGATCCAGCGACTGTCCATATGGTGCCAGCTCAATAACCTGGCCCTCAACACCAGCAAAACCAAGGAACTGATTGTAGAGTTTGGAAGGATTAGGATGGGGACCCACAGTCCCGTTTATATCAACGGGTCGATGGTTGAAAGGGTCAAGAGTTTCAAATTCCTGGGCGTGCACATCTCTGAAGATCTTTCCTGGTCCGAGAACACTGATGCAATTATTAAGAAAGCACATCAGTGCCTCTACTTCCTGAGAAGATTACGGAGAGTCGGTTTGTCAAGGAGGACTCTGTCTAACAGGTGCACAGTAGAGAGCATGCTGACCGGTTGCATCGTGGCTTGGTTCGGCAACTTGAGCGCCCTGGAGAGGAAAAGACTACAAAAAGTAGTAATCAATGCCCAGTCCGTCATCGGCTCTGACCTCCCTTCCATCGAGGGGATCTATCACAGTCGCTGCCTCAAAAAGGCTGGCAGTATCATCAAGGACCCACACCATCCTGGCCACACACTCATCTCCCCGCTACCTTCAGGTAGAAGGTAAAGGAGCCTGAAGACTGCAATGACCAGGTTCAGGAATAGCTACTTCCCCACAGCCATCAGGCTATTAAACTTGGCTTGGACATAAACTCTGAACATTAATAGCCCATGATCTGTTTATTTGCACTTTATCAGTTTATGTATTCATGTGTGTATATATTTATATAATGGTATATGGACACACTGATCTGTTCTGTAGTCAATGCCTACTATGTTCTGTTGTGCTGAAGCAAAGCAAGAATTTCATTGTCCTATCAGGGACACATGACAATAAACACTCTTGAATCTTGAATCTTGAATCCAGTAATTCTTCAAAAATTACATGTGGTTTACATAAAATATCACCAAACGTGCACAGCAATAACTTTTGATACCATGAGGAAAATGTAGAATGGCTCGCGTGTTTTATAAAGACTGAACGATATAGTTGGCCAGCAATTATGTATTGCTATCATTGATTTTTACGCTCCCATTGCAGATATTATGCGTAAACTCTAATTAAATGCTGGACTTGAGTAAAGAATTGTAGATCCCCTCTATCTAGCAAAAAATTTGACTTATCATGCAGAATCCATTGCCCCAATTATAACCATGTAAGAATGAGATGCTTCTCATCAGGCACACACCCCGCCTGAGATCATCGCCCACCAACTCTGGAACTGTCTGAGGTGACTCAAGAAGGTGACCCAAAATCAAACCTATTTCCATATTGGCACAGGAGGTAGGCCTCTCACAACAGACGTGGATAGAATAGTAAGATAATCCACAGTCGCACATCTCATGCAATGGCTTCATCACTGATGCATTTGTAAGGGTCTGATTTAGGTAGATTTATTTCCAATGATAGCTCTTACATGGAGAGCTCTTACATGTGCATATGTCCAGTTGATTTCGTTACAAATTTTCTGAGGCATTAAAATAAAGACAAATGAGGAATTTATTTATCAATGCTTTGGACAACCTTCTCAAATCCAACATTCTTAAAGAAATATTTTGCCATTACAAACAGCCCCAGGCCCATATAAGGAGGTTTTTGGCTATTTCTTTCTCAACTTAAACTCAATACCGGTGAGTTTACTAAATTGGCATAATTTCTAGAGTCGTGGAGTCATACAGCACGGAAACAGGCCCTTCACCTCAACTGGCCCATGCCGAGCAAGATGCCCCATCTTTACTGGTCCCACCTGCCCATGTTGGCCCCATATCCCTCTGAACCTTTTCGACCATGTACCTGTTCAAATGTCTTTCAAATACTGTTGTCGTACCTGCTTCAACTACCTCCTCAGGCAGCTTCTTCCAGAAACCCACTACCCTGTGTGTAAATGTTGCCTCTCGGGTTCCTATTAAATCTTTTCTCTCTCACCTTATACATATGTTCTCAGGTTCTTGATTCCCCTACTGTGGGTAAAATACCCTGTCCATTCACCCTATCTATTCCTCACATGATCGTATATACCTCGATCACAGCATCCATCATCCTCATACGCTCCAAGGAATAAATTTCCAGCCTGTCCAGCCTTGATTTGATTTGATTTGATTTTGATTTAATGTATTGTCATTGTCTTCAATTAAGAGACAACGACATTCTCTTTCCCTCACAGTCATACAAAAAATAAAAATAAATAGCCTCTCCCTATAGCTCAAGTCCCGGCAACATTAAGACAATAGACAATAGGTGCAGGAGTAGGCCATTCGGCCCTTCGAGCCAGCAGCGCCATTCAATGTGATCATGGCTGATCATCCCCAATCAGTACCCCGTTCCTGCCTTCTCCCCATGTCCCCTGACTCCGTTATTTTTAAGAGCCCTACCTAGCTCTCTCTTGAAAACATCCAAAGAACCTGCCTCCACCACCCTCTGAGGCAGAGAATTCCACAGACATCCTCGTAAATCTTCTCTGAACCCCTTCCAGTTTTATATTTGACCATCAGATGGTGCAAGAGCTACACTAGGATTCAGTACATAAATCAAAGTGCAGATAACTGCAGCAAATGTAGCAACAGTTTTTTTCTGAAAGCAAGAAAACTACAAATATGGAGCCAAGTAAAAGTCCGATAATCTGACACACTTGGGAATTTGGAAGATGGTTCATTGTTGGAAGTTGGTTGATCTTTAAGAGCCCTATCTAGCTCTCTCTTTAAAGTATCCAGAGAACCGGCCTCCATCAACCTCTGAGGCAGAGAATTCCACAGACTCACAACTCTCTGTGAGAAAATGTGTTTCCTCGTCTCCGTTCTATATGGCTTACTCCTTATCCTTAAATTATTTCTTAAATTCTTAAATAGTATTTACTTTAGCTACCTCAACAAAGTAATTGGTTCTTGTTTGATACCCTTATTTTTCCAAGGTAGAATTGGTCTTCTTTGCTGACTATCTAGCTTCTCCACATAAATGCTTTTCTTCTTCATCTGCAAAGCAGTTAATGGGCCAATTTATCACATAAGCCATCGTACTCAAGTACGTTGATTTCTCACAACTGATCACCACTGGGAAAGGCCTAGATATTTCACCAAATAGGGTGTAAAAGGTAGTCACCATCATGGAGAGATACAGCGTGAAAACAGACACTTTGACCCACCAAATCTGTGCCAACATATTATATTTTATCATTATACTATGTTATATTACATTTAATGCACCAAACCAAATGTCTTTTAAGCACATAACTGCTATGTTAAATGTATGCACAAGGTGGCGCACTGGTAGACAAGATAGGAACAGCATCTACAGTGCCAATAGGTATAACTATGAAGGTACACAAAAATGCTGGAGAAACTCAGCGGGTGCAGCAGCATCTATGGAGCGAAGGAAATAGGCAACGTTTCGGGCCGAAACCCTTCTTCAGACCCTCACTACCATCCCTTCGCTCCATAGATGCTGCTGCACCCGCTGAGTTTCTCCAGCATTTTTGTGTACCTTCGATTTCCAGCATCTGCAGTTCCTTCTTTAACAGGTATAACTATGATATGGCCTTGTACAGATGCAGAGCAGTTCCACATATGCAATATAAGAGGTTAGTTCACAATCTGACCCCAGACTATAATACACAAGAGTAGAGTGAAAATCAAGTAAACACTTTAATGCCTCTGTTTATC
This sequence comes from Malacoraja senta, assembly GCA_038087875.1. Classification (NCBI taxonomy): domain Eukaryota; kingdom Metazoa; phylum Chordata; class Chondrichthyes; order Rajiformes; family Rajidae; genus Malacoraja; species Malacoraja senta. The sequence continues at coordinate 13,209,663 of CM075988.1, forward strand.
ACCTTCTCTATGATCTTCTCCCTACGAATCTAAAATTCAGTTGGGCCATTTCTTGCATCTCTCCCTTTTTCTGTAGCTCTCTGTCTCTGTCTCAGAAGGCTAACAATCTAGTGACATTTAATATAGTCCAACTGACTCCCATAATGATCTTGACAAGACTTCCTCCCAAATGGTCTCTTTTAAACATAGAAAATAGGTGCAGGGCGAGGCCATTTGGCCCTATGAGCCAGCACCACAGTGCTGTAAGTTCACCTTTCTTTCCTTTTCTCTCAGTCACCTTTTCTGTTGCAACTATTCTCAAGAAGAGACTTTCCTTTCCAGAACTTAGGCTCTGGTGAAGGTATTTTCATCATAGGTTTAAGGTAATAGGGGAAAGGTTTAATAGGAACCTGATAGGGTGGAGGGTGCATGGAACGAGCTGCCAGAGGAGGTAATTGAGGGAGGTACTATCGCTTGCAGCGTTTAAGAAACATTTAGACAGGTACATGGATAGGACAGATTTAGTGGGATATGGACCAAACGCAGACAGGAGGGTCTAGTGTAGTTGGGACATGTTGGCCAGTGTGAGCAAGTTGGGCCAATGGGCCTGTTTCCACGCTGTATGACCCTATGACTCTATAACATCTCAAATGTCCTCCAGGAAATGTGATTTCTCCTCTGCTGTGGTCGATGGACCTCCTGTTTACATTTCCTCCATTTAACAAAGATACTATTCCCTTGGTCTTTACCTTTCACCTTTCCACCAGCAGCGATGGGATCCCACCAGTAGTCACATCTTCCCCATCCCATCTCTTCCTGCTTTCCACAGGGACCATTCCCTCTGCCACTCACTAATTCACTTATCCATTCCCACCCACCTCTCCCTGTCCCCTGGCACTTTCCACTGCAACCGTAAGAGATGCTACACTTGTTCCTACATCTCTGCCCTCACTACCATCCAGTGACCTAAACAGCACTTCCAGGTCAGATGTAGATTCACAATCTCATATGTAGGTCAAGCAGCTGCCTTGTGGAAGTGCTCTCTCCCTAATGGCTATTCGGATTTCCCAGTTGCCAGACCTTTCATCTCCCCTTCCTACTCACACTGACCAGTCTGTCCTAGGCCTTCTCATGACCATGGTGAGGCCTAATCCACATAGGAAGAACAGCACTTCAGATCTCATCTGGGTAATCTACAATTTAGTATGAACAATGAAAATTTGATTCATACATGTGTTCATATCTCCAATTTCAGGTAATCCTGTGCTCCCTTTTCTCTCATTTTTGCCATTGTGTAAAAAAGTTGCCCCTCAGATTCCTATTAATTCCCCCTTCACTTTAAATCTACGTGCTATAGGTTGAACAAGGGCGGAAAAAAACATTTTTCAGTGGTGCCACTGCAGGAAGTGGGAGTTAAACTTTATCGAAATGCTTCAATGGGGTGAAAGAAACTCATTTGAAGTAAGACAACCTTGCTGCAGCGAATTATAAAAAGGCACTGAAGTCACGCTGAAGGCGCATTGACTGGGGCAGTTGTTTTAGATGCTGTGACATGGTTTTTTATTCAGTTCTCTTCCAACACGCACTCTGTGGATTTCATCGACACAGATCCTCAGTGTTTGCTTCAACAAAGGCAGAGATATTAATCTAGGGAAAGTGAAAACTTCCTTCGGCTCGAACGTAACTTCCTCCGCTCAGTACACCCTCTGGCATTTCACAGTCTGTGCTATTCTCCGTCTGAGATGCGAGTTCACAGCGGACGGATCATCCTCACTTGACATTTGCACGATTGGAGCTGGCCGCGGACGGAGAGTTTAACACTTCCAGGGACGGTCAGAACCAGGCAAAGATGCAACTCCTCCTGAAGCTGCTTTTCCTCCTGCATGCAGGAACACAAGGCAAGTTATGTTGATCGGACAATCTGTGGACCAAAGAGCCGTGATGGGGATCATCATTATGTGGCATGTTGCATCGATAGGTAGTTCAGGAGCGAGTCCGTTATTAAAACAGCAAGTCGATGAATATCTCTGCTCAAAGGCCGAGAAACCCTTCAAAAGATTTAGTCTCCATTTAATCTATATTTTTAATGTTGGAATACAAGTTTTGCGTCTTCATTGCCTGCGATTGCCTGCAATGATTCAATTAGTTAAAACATTTGAGATATAATTCGGTCACTACAACTCCATCAGAGAGCACAAAGCAAGAATCTTACGAAGGTGTAGAAACGAGGAACAGCAGATTCTGGTTTGCAAGAGAAGACGCAGAGGGCTGGAGCAACTCAGCGGGTCAGGCAGCATCCTTGGAGAACAGGAATAGGTGGCCTTTCGGGTCGGGACCCTTTTGCAGACTTTGAAAAGTCATCTCATCCATGTGCTCCAGAGATGCTTCCTGACCCGCCGAGTTACTCCAGCCCTTTGTGTCTTTTCTAGCGTCCAAAGATCACGGTGCCACCAGCCACCGAATCTGCTGAGAGAAGGCATTTGCAACCATCATGGAAGCGAGAATCGTTTGAAAACGTCAGATTTGAATACGTTTCTTTTAAATATTGTTTCCGTTAGAAAACCCCTTGTTCGGTGTGTAAAGTGGATGTTTATTGAAGTACTAACGGGAGTATAATTGACAAATGTGTTTATTTTCCACCAGGAGTTCCGCTAATCACAAATTTGACCCAGCCACGTCTGGTCAACGCGTGGAGAGGCGAGTCCGTCACGTTAAATTGTACATTTACTTATAATGGAAGTGTGAATGCCTGGCTCCGCGTTTCATGGCTTCGGACATCACCTGGAGAGTCTAAAGATACTTACAACACGAACAACTCGCTCTGCATTCCTCACCCCCTCTGGGGTGGTTTCAAAATCTGTACGGTATCACTGAAGATTGAAAATGTATCGGTTGGTCACTCTGATTACAACTACATTTGTGCGGTGAATGTACCAAGTGTCTTCCCTCCAATTCATGAAATGGGCCAAGGAACACGAATACAGGTTTATGGTAAAGTATTTGAAATACTATGATGATCTCCAGTCTCTGCACTTCATGTTTATGAAATCGATAATGTTAAACGCAGTGACATTTGAACCAAGCCATTTACAGATACTTTAACAGACATAATACCAAGCTGACCCAATTAGAAATAAGATGAAATGAACACATTTTGCTTCAACCTAAATGAATAAGGCATACTTAAGACGACACAAAGGGCTGGAGCAATTCAATGCGTCAGGCAGCATCCCTGGAGAACATGGATAGGTGACATATCGGGTCTAGATCTTCTTCAGACCATGTTCCCCTGAGATGCTGACTGACCCGCTAAGTTACTCCAGCACTCTGTGTTCTTTTGTAAACCAGAATCTGCAGTTCCGTGTTTCACAGAGGTATTTCAAGGTTGGTGTTTCCAGCTTTTTTTGTAAAACACGGCTTGTGATGTCTCATTTGATCTTAAATCGTATATGAATACCAACAGTGACAATATTGCTCCATTTCTCTTTCATTTCACTTTCTATTCTGTCCATACCAAAGGATGAACTGGTTTTACAACAGTTTAAAAAAAAACTCTTTGAGATAGTTTGATTGACTGCATTCAGTTAGGATTCAGTTTGTGATAGATCTCACTCTAGCAATGGAGGAAGGGATGACAGGTCAGTATGGGAATGGAAAAGCGAATTGAAATGGATAGCAATTGGCAGCTCCTTCCCAGAGGGAGCAATGGTGGGTAGATGGGGATAGTGCATGGAAGGGAACATTTTAAGGGGAGTTCACTTATTGTACTAAGAATTAATGGAAACAGAACTTAGCCAAGTCAAGCTGTTTATTACTTGACTTGCCTATTTCCTTCGCTCCATAGATGCTGCTGCACCCGCTGAGTTTCTCCAGCACTTTTGTCTACCTTCAAGCTGTTTATTGTCATTGGCACAAGAACGGTGAGGTACAGGTGTAACAAAAATCTGCACACAGAAACATAAATTATAAGTAAATTGTTTATAAATCACATAAAATTCTACAAGACTAAAAAATGGAAGAAGACTGTAAAACACAATAAGAAAAACAAACAAGTCCATGGTGTTCCATTGTCGTGGGAGGATTGGGGTCGTGTGGGTTGGTTCAAAAAAGTTGTAGGAAAGTAGTGGTTTCTGAACCTGGTGGTGTGATACTGTAGGCTTTTATACCTCGCCCTATGGGAACAGTGAGAAGAGGGCATGGCCTGGATGGAGAGATAATAGATGCCACCATCTTGAGGCATGTAGGTAGGGAGGCCTGTGGCTGTGATTGCCTGAGCCTCTTGAGTTCCCGGGTATTGAAATTTCCATACCAGCCCAAGATGCAATCAGTCAGAATACTTCCTACAGTACATCAGTAGAAGTTTATTTGCATGTTGCATAACCTGCCAAATCTCTTTAAACTTCTAACAAAGTAGAGGCAGTGGCAGATCTTTTTCATGATTAGAGATTAGAGATTCCTTTATTTGTCATTCAGACCTTTCGGTCTGAACGAAATTTCGTTGCCTGCAGTCATACATATAATAATAAATACCAAAACACACAATAAACACAAATTAACATCCACCACAGTGAGTTCACCAGGCACCTCCTCACTGTGATGGAGGCAAAAGTCTTAAAGTCTCTGTCTCTTCCCGCTTTGTTCTTCCTCTGCGCTGAGGCGATCCAGGCTTCTGATGTTGTGACCCCGCCGGGTGATGGTAAGTCAGTCCCGCGGCTGAATCCGTGCTCCGCGACGGGCCGGTTCAAACTCCGCGGCCCGGGGTGGTCGAAGCTGCCGAAGCTGCTGCCCTCCAGTCCTGCGGACGCAGCTGTAGTTGCGGGAGCTCCAGAAAAACAGGTCATCCACCTGCGACCTGCGAGCTCCCAACGATGACGTCCACCGGGCCCGCGGCCGAGCCTCGGATTCAGGTCGCCACCAGCGTCCTCGGTCGCCACCGCCGGAACGCCACCGCAGCCCCGAAGCCGGCCAGCCCCGCGCTGGTAAGTCCTGGCACTGCCTCCGGAGCCTCGAGGTCAGTCGGTCGCAGTTGGAGTTGGAGGCCGGCAGCTCCGCCATTAGGCCTCGGCGCAGACGGAGGCAGAGAAGGGGGATACGACAAGAAAAAGTCGCATTCCCCCGAAGGTAGAGACAAAAATCATGTTTCATTACAGCTATGTGCTCTGCTTAAGAGAGGTCTTCTGAGATGTTATCATCCAGGAATTTGAAGTTGCTAACTCATTCCACCATTGACCCAATCTTAAAAACTACATGTTGTCGCCCGACTTCACCGTTCCAAAGTCAATGGTTCGCTACTTTGTTTTGTTGACCTTGAGTGAGAGTTTGTTGTTGCGGCACCACTCAACCAGTTGTTCCATCTCTCTCTTGCACACTAACTGATCACCACCCATAATTCAGCTAACCACAATGGTGTAATTGTTGAGTTTATAGATGGCATTGGAGCTATGCTTAGCCACATAGCTATGGGTGAGAAAAGAGCAGAGCAGGGTGCTGAGGGGTTGGTCTCCTTGGTTTGCAATAATTAAGTCTGAGGAGCAATTAAATTGCAGTGCATTAAATTATGTGAGGTCTCAACACACAAACCAGAAAGGACTTGGATCTTGTTGCCTGGAGTAACATGGAAGCATAGATGTACAGTATGTTAGCTGGTAGAAGAATTGGGTTGATGTTGTGAACAAACAAATTAACTCAATCAGTGGCAGTGACCGGAACTCATCACCTGAATGGGTAAAAGAAGTAGAAATCTTCACCAAATTTCATGTACCTGAATGAGCACTTGAAGTGCATCACCTGCAGGGCTTTGAACTAGAGAAGTGAGAGTAAATTAAAAGTATGTTTTAGAGCAGCATGTATTCAATAGATCTCCTACACCAGGGGTTCCCAACCTTTTTCGTCCCGTTTACCCCTGGCAACTTTAATAGGACATAACAATGTTATTTCACTTATTTATGAACAACTAATGATGAACAGATGCCAGAACCAAACACAATCAGTCAATGAGAAAAAAAATGTACAAATCCAGAATCAACAAATTTACCCCCTGGGGGTAAATTTATCCCTGGTTGGGAATTCTTGTCCTACACCATAAATTTCTAGATGATTATCATTAACTCAAGCTTCCACTAATCTCTCACTGAAATGTTTTACTGTGCATTACGAGTATTGTCAATACTAACCAAAAGATTACCGCATGTGAGTCTGTGTGATATACATAATCTCATTTAGCCAGGACCATGGAGTAATATTATAATGGTCCAGCATATATTTGATCCTTGATGCTTCTCAGCTAAAGAAGGGCTCTATTATTATGATTCTACATCATTAACTTAACATATTCTCTATGAAAATAGAGCAGAATTTTGGACAATTTACTCTGTCAGTAAGTTTCACTAACATTGAAATGTGTGATATATAGTTTAATACTTTATGCTTTATCTTCTCTCAGATCATCCAGAAATGTATATACGGAGTGATACTTTGGTTGCTGGTCATGAATCCACTCTAATCTGCTCTGGCAGGGGATTGTACGGCAAGGATATCTCCTTTACATGGACATGCATTTCTACAAATATCACTGCACCAACTTTTGAAACAGTCAGGAATGGCACACTAGTTGCCACCAGTCATTACAAGATTGTCCAAGAGTGGAAGACAATGGGACTGTTTGCAGTTGTCAGATAAATCATTCCACTTTTGGACGACCAGCTGTAAATACAATCAAACTAAATATTATGTGTAAGTATCATCTTTGACTTTTGAAGTGGTATTCACTGTATTGCTAATCTTTGAATTCTTATTGTATGCACATTATTGTGTTATAACTGATATGTACTGTATATCACCATCTATACCAGTGTAACAGAATATCTTCTGCATCTACTTTACCTGCTCATTGATCCAGTTCCATTAGTTTTATCACTTACATGTTCTCTCGTTTATATTGTTCTCGGTTTCTTCTATTTTGCCTTTCTCTCTTGTCCTGTTACTCAGACCCAAAGTTTTAATTCACCTTTCTCAATTGCTTTAAATCAATCTGCCCCAAATACTCTATCTTCTTACTATGATGATTATTTCCCAGATTTGAATCATTTTCAGTTAAGTTTGAAGCTTCCTTATAGATATCTCTTGGTAATCCTATGTGGTGTGTCACCCCATCTCCACTGAGGCAATCTCAAAGGCTAATCCTGCAAACCTTCCTTCTCAATCAGAGTTTGTGACACTTACAGGGTGGATCAATATTCATCAACCCTCTCCCTTCCACATTCATATTCTGTCCTGTTCATTTTACAATTGGACTTTTGCCATCTAAGCCCTCATTGTGCGTGTGTGCATTGATAAAAGTATTTCAAGTATAACTAATTGCTCCTTCTCCAAACTTCTTGGCCAAGGACTCACAGAGGTTCTATGTTCCCTTTCACCAAAACTCACTTTCTTCTGTCCTTATCCATCTCCTGCAACACTTCACCCTTTTGCATCTCTGCTTGTTTTGTACTTCATATCTCTCCATTAAATTTATCTTTCTCTACCAACAAAAGTTGATTCTTCTCTCCCAGCTTTTGCAATGAGTGGTATCTTCTTCTTGCTATTTTCAATGCGTGTCTTATGTACCTGTCTTAACCTTAGGTCTTTGATTTCATAGCCCTCTGTCCTGCATTAACTTTGTTTTCAATATCAACTCCTCTATTCATGGCCACACCAACAATATTCCCTTCTCATGTGTAGGAAGAAACTGCAGATGCTGGTTTAAAAAAAAGATAGACACAAAATGCTGGAGTAACTCAGCGGGAGAAGGGTCTCGACCCAAAGCGTCACCCATGCCCTCTCCAGAGATGCTGCCTGTCCTGCTGAGTTACTCTCGTATTTTGTGTCTACCTTCCCTTCACAGGTGGCCCTGCTACTCTCACCATATGCAGGGGTATCTGTGATCATTTGTGGTAACCAAATAAATCACTTACAACCCCACACCCACCAGTGTTCCGACAGGTGAAGAAAATCACCTAAGAATTATATTAGTGGCTTCACTCTTCAAACTGTTAGGCATTTGGAACTCCATTTGCCACGTTTACCAAACACCTCATCTCTCTACTACCAGCTGTATAACCCTCGAACAATTCTACATTTCTCCAGTCGTAATATCGAAGAATCTCAACTTTCATCGTGCAAATGGTTCATTAAGCTCTAGCATTCACTCTAGCATTCACTTTCCTCTCCACATCAATCCCTCACTCTCCATAGACAAGAGCAAGCTTAGCTTTTTGTTACATATTCGATTCTTTCCAACTTGGCTTCAGGCTGGCAGTTCCGAATTATACTGAGGTCCCTTGAGAATGATTAGTTTTCAGAAGTGCAAAGTTTGATTGTAAATAGCTGTTCTGTGTATACTTGCATGTTAATTCTTTTCACATTGCTTTAATCTACAATGAAGTGTACATTATCTTTACCGTTAGATGGACCACAAGATCTATTAATAACATACAGGTTGAAAGCAGTGGATACTTTTCGACCGATCAATGATAGCATCATCTTTGTTGCTGCTGATTCATTCCTGGAACTGAATTGTCGTGTAGATAGTAATCCGGTATCCACTGTTATCTGGACCAAGGCCATGGAGAATCATAATGTAACGTTGCAAACTGGAGTCAGGTGCAACAGTTCAAAAGAATGGACACGTTTCCAGCATAAAGATGAAGGAATGTATTGGTGCATGGCAAAAAACGGCTACGGCCGGAGAAACAGAAGTATCTCGATAAACGCAAAACGGAAAGGTAAATAGAATTGTAATTATACATGTGCATAGCTAACAATGTTTATTGAGGTAGAATCATTCTTAGCAAATAAGACCTCAGCTTAATTAGTTCAATGTCTTCTTTCTTAATCATAGTGATTGACCAATTGTAATATTTTATTTCTTTTACAAATCATATATAGTAAAGACTGTTTAGGGCTGTCATTTTTAAACGCTTTGATTTTATAGTGTTTTTCCATTGTAGATAAAGAAAATTTTAACATTAGAGTGCTGCAGTTTTGTTTATTAATGGCAGTATCTCTTCTGGAATTGAAAGAAATATATGTACTCTGCTGTCAAATAAAGTAAAACGATTGCAGTTTTTTTTTAATGTATGTCTCAGAGCTGAAACATGACATTTAGTTGACATCTTGAATTTTCTTTCACAGATTATCGTTATCTTTATGCTCTGCTCCCTCTAATTACTGCCATCATTTTGGCAATAATATATTTTTGCCTGATCTGCAAGAGGCAACGGAAAGGTAAAACTTAACATAAATCGTTGGATGTAGGTGTTAACCTTAAATCAACAACAATAGCCAGCTGAAAAAGAATGTGGTTTTCAATCAAGCGTGTTATTACAATCCTTTTTGATATCCTGTGTGTTGATTGTGGGTTATTTTCATGGCCAATCCTCTGTTTGGTTAAATAAGTGTTACATTTCAAGTTAGAGGATCATGAAAGATCTTGTTCAATATTTTCCAGCAATGCCCTGATCTCAAAAATGAATTTAGTTTAGTTTACAGATACGGCGTGGAAACAGGCTCTTCAGCCCATCGAGACAGCTCCGGGCAATGATCACCCTTACACTAGTTCTGTTATCCCACTTTCGCATCCTACACACTGGGGGAAAATTACAGAGGCCAATTAACCTACGTCTTTGGAATGTGGGAAGGAACCAGAGCACCAGGAGAAAACCCATGCGGTCATAGGGAGAATGTACGAACTCCATACAGATAGCACCCGTAGTCAGGATTAAACCCGGGTCTCTGGTGCAGCAAGTCAGTAATTCTATGACTGTGCCACTGTGCCGCCCTAATTGAAAATAATATTATTTATTAATTCATAGAAAAACACCAAACTTGGCAAGCCATTTTCAAAATTGGAATCAGGAACTACATTACAAAATATGCTAAAATTTTTAATATGATTAGTATGTTGGAGTAGTGCAGAAATTTTGAGTGAGCACATTTTGGAAATAAAAATTAAGACTTTTTATGGGAAATATTTAAATTAAGATAAAGAGATGCACTACAATGTGGAAAAACAAGTAGTTCAACTATGTTCTGTTTTGCATTCAAGAAACATTGGGGGGTTTTTCTACAATTCTTTGAGTCTCTACGAGTCTTTCAAATTTATTGATCATTATAATAGAAAAGGAAATGATCTTGAACTTGTTTGACCTACTGAAGTTAGGGAGGAATTTTGTAGAGGAAATTCATTTCTGGAAAAAGTGCAGCATGAATTCTTCACAAAGCCACCAGGACGTGGAATTATTCATTAAGAGACTTGAAAGGAAAAGCCCTTTTATTTAATTAACTCTGCAATGGTTAAAAGGATGAAAGGGCAAGTTGAATTATGAGAGAGTAACATCACATTTCACAAGGGGAGCAGCAAGAAAGTTTTAAAATGAAATTCGTTGAGAGTAAATTTAGAAACAAAGTCTAATTCTCTGTTTGCTATTAACAGTTTATGATGACTGAAAATAATTTAGTTGTTTGGAAAAAAGAGACCTTTAAATACCGCAGGTAGACAAAAATGCTGGAGAAACTCAGCAGGTGAGGCAGCATCTATGGAGAGAGGGAATAGGCAATGTTTCGGGTTGAGACCCTTCTTCAGACTGATAATACAGCAGAGTGAGACTGGATAATGTGGAGTCAATTTGATTTAATTGGATTGATTGGATTTGATTGGACTTTTTCATGTCGTATATGATTCTCGATATTAGGCTGCGTGACAGCTTATCTGCCCCTCAGCTTATTAAATCAATATGTGAAATTGAAGCTTGAATGCCATCAATGACATTTGGAATATTTTTCCTGCTGTGAATCTTATCACTGGCCTTTCTTTATTGTCACTGCTTTGCCATTTCTTTTCACTTGCTTCACTCAAGGCTAAAGTACACCATCCCCCATGCATTTCCTGTTCAAGAGTGCATTGGAATCACCCCAAAAAAAATCCTCAAGACAGCGGAATGCCTTGCCTTCCACTGCAGTACATTTCCAGTGCAATGTACAGGCCTTTGTTAACCAAAGCGTGATGTGTTCTGACCACTACTTCTCCGTATTTCTCATCACCCAGATCTTTTCAACATGAATGTGCAGTATTATTTCACCACAACTATAGACCTGAAAATTTAAACATGCAGATATCTGAAAAAATGAAATGCTGCTTTACAAAACGAGGCCAAGGTTAGAGGAAATTGGGTCCGAAATACGTCCACCTTGATGTGGGAAGGAATCTATCGATGCTAATCCATTCTGAGCACTGTGCAAGAGAGAATATTTAGCATATGTATTTTGGGAATTTTGTTCATAGGTCCAAGTTTGACTTGGGCCTGTATAGAGTGGATGTGGAGAGGATGTTTCCACTAGTGGGACAATCTAGGACCAGAGGTTATAGCCTCAGAATTAAAGGATGGTCCTTTAGGAAGGAGATGAGGAGGAATTTCATTAGTCAGAGCGTGGTGAATCTGTGGAATTTATTCCCACAGAGGGTTGTGGATATCAGTGGATATTTGTAAGGCAGAGATAGATAGATTCTTGATTAGTACGGGTGTCAGGAGTTATTGGAAGAAGGCAGGAGAATGGGGTTAGGAAGCAGAGATGAATCAGCCAGGATTGAAAGGCAGAATGGCCTAATTCTGCTCCTTTCACTTGTGAACTTTTGAACATGCACTGCTAATCCAGTTGCAGTATATTCTTTTAAAATTTACAATATCTTGCACACTCCTACCAAAAGTGAATATAAACTGAGTTTAATAAATGCCTTCAGAGAAGACAAAATATCACCTGCCTTTGTATTGTCCTTACTCTAAATCAAAGCAGGTTTACTTTCCAATCTTTGACAGGATGGTCCAGATTTTGGCTTTTCACGTTTCTCCCTGAAAATTGTATGGTTTTCTTGACTCTGGGTTTCATCTTTCTGCTCTGCATTCCTCATTGGATGAGTTTCCTAACTCAACACTAAGATTTAGTAAAAAACCTGTATTCTCTGGCAATGACCTTATCTGTTCCACCCTTTATGGCTTGTTGTATTGTTTATTTGGAGGGCAAATTGACTAACAGCCAGCGAATGGCCACAACAGGTTTTAAATCAGCAAATCAGACACTATTTACATGCAAAAGTAGAAAATTGCACTGAAGTGGCAAAAAAATGGGAGCTAATGTATCAGCTACATATTGATTTGGGGAAGATCTCATGCTATACTACCCATTTTGCACAGAAAAATCAAGACGCATTTCTACACCAATAATGATGATACTCAGTGAAAAATCAATTATTAAAAAATAGCTGAGTATCAAAATCCTACATGCATTCTAGGTCCCAAATTCTAAATCAAAGAAAATTAATATTAAAAAATGAATAAAACAATTTACAAATATTTGTTATTCATTTGAATTTTAAAACATCTTAAGTTATGATTAAAGTAATCCTCCTAATTCAGATTTTGGCTTTTACTCCCTCACTGTTAGTCACTGAAGCAAATAAATTGGATTTTAATCACAGAAATATAGCATTGGTCCATTGATACATAATGTCTTCCATCTTAAAGAGATTAAATGGTGTAATAGGGCAGGATTTGAAAAGTCCCAGAGTTCTACGCTCTAAGTTGTTCTTGTCAAAGAACAGAGGAAATAAAAAGTGGATGGTACAATAGCAGCCTTCATACATGAAATCACATTTCAGCTTGCTTGTGCAGTGAACTGATACAAGAAGCCAAAGTAAAAAGGAAATTTGCAAAGATTGGAAGGGACAGTGGCTTTACTCTTGCAGTTCTTATGCTTGGCCTGGTTTTGGAGCTACAGTTGTACAATGTGGTTAACTGCAGCATTTGTAAGTGAGAGCAGTGTGTGGTATGCAGCTGGATGTGCCTTTTGTATAGCTGTGGTGACCACAGTAAAAAATAGTAGTTCACTACAAATTGTCTATTTTTAAGTTTTAATCATTTTATCTCAACTAGAGATAAAATATAACATTTTGGGTTTGGAGTGAGATATACGATCAGAGAAATCCTTTGCATAGTGTGCAAGTTATTTTTTAAACAAATTCATTTGGGTTAATATTTTTTACTTAAAAATTAAATGTTGCTTGGCCATTTTTTTTAAATCAACATTTCAATTTGCTACCTATTATCACAGATATGTATCGTGTAACAAAAGCTTTGTGACAAAAAATAGTTGATAAGCTTGATAATTCTAATAAGAATTATTAACATTATTCAAAGAACGTCTAAAATAAATTAGGATGGATTCAAAGTAAACAGGATATAACATTTTCCAAATTTTGAGAATAATCTTTTTGAGAGGTTCTTGTCACGGCCCATCACAAGTTACCACAGATACGATTTACTGTATGAAGGCTACGGAACAGTGCTCTTCTTATTTTTATTCTTTGAAAATAAGATGAATTTACCATGTGCAATGCCACAATTTATCAATTACTTTATTCACTGAAATTGTGAATTTATACCTGTAACCTTTGCAGCCAATAATTAATTATTATTTTATGAATTATTTCACAGAGGTCAATGTTGAATTCAACAGCCCAGTGGAGTAAATAAATAAAAGTTATTGATCTTTTTCCGATGGTCAGATCCTCACTTCTCACCCCAAACTGACAGGAATAAGATCACTTTAGCAATACAGATTTTGGGTTCTTTGCATTGTTTTTCTTGTAGAAATGTGGGTAGTAAATGTTTACAAACATTGTAGCTTCACTGTAACATCTTTCAAAGTTGGCCAAGACCACGTTTTGTTGCAGCTTGTGAGAGTCTGTCCGTCTTCTCCTGCATTTCTGAAGACATAAAACCCTGTCCCACGGTACAAGTTCATTCCACGAGTTCTCCCAAGTTTGCCATGATTCGAACTTGGAGATTTACGGTAATGGCCACTCGTCGGTACTCGGGGCTCTCGTGGACATTTTTCATCATGTTGAAAAATCTTCGCAAGTCTTTCCGTGCTTACCTGCTGTTAGTGAGTCTTCCCGAGTACCTGCCGTTAGCGCTAAGAGACGTCCCCGAGCTCCGACGTACCCGCTACGTTCATTCTCCGTGCTTACCACGAGTTTGATTTTTTTAAAACTCGGGAGAGCTCTTGGAATGAACTCGCACCGTGGGACAGGGCTAATACTCCCGGTATATTAAGCATTTAAAAAGCCTCTATGATATTCTCAGCGTATTTTATAACATTTTACAATGGTCGGTTTTTTTTCCTGAATTGTTGCCACTGGTGTTCAGCATGGAAACATGATGATAATTAGCTTTCAAGATATATTCAATTGTACAATGGATGACTGCATAATCTGATTTGCTACTGATGATTGAATGAGGAAACAAAACCTTTTGCTGTTAGTTAGTTTGTACCACATGGTTTTGTGATTTCATCTCAGCAGGAAGTCTATATGTAATGTTTCCTCTGCTTATGGCAACAAGGCAGCATGCACAGAGTTACACTGAAGTATCGAGCAGCACTTGGGTCTGCAGAAGGACCACACATCCAGTGTTATAAGGATGAAACTGTTATCAATCAGGCCAATTATGATTTTACAAATAATTAACAAGGAAGTACACATGCTATTGCTGAAGATAATACTCAAATAAGGCTTGGTCTGCCCATTCCACAGGCTCAGACAGTATTAAAGATTTGGTAATCCTATTTTAAAGTGTTATAGAGTCATGCAGCATGGAAACAGACCCTTCGGCCCAACTTGCCCATGCCAACCAAGATGCCCCATCTTCACAAGCCCCACCTGCCCATGTTTGGCTCTCTAAACCTTTCCTATCCATGTACATATTTGCTGCGTTTTCTGTGTGTTCACTATCATTGACAACATAAGTGTTATTGGATGAATGTCTTGGTTTGCCTTAAGCATTCCTGTGAGTTACTCCGGCACTTTGTGTCCTTTTGTGTAAACCAACATCTGCAATCCCTTGTTTTTACACTGAGAATTCTGCTGGAGTGGACTTGGAAGGACACAAGATACAGTAGAAAGGCAGATGTGGGAAGCAGAGGGCAGCTGAGTGACTGTCAATACAAACAGATAGTTAACAAAGTTGCTTGGGTGGAATACTTGTTCTAGTTCGCGATAGGTACTGAAGATGGTAGAAACATTACTCACTCTCTGAGCAATCACCTCTGCTTGTTGGGCTAATTGCTTGCTGATATTGTGAAGTGCCTTTCAACATTTTGTACTACAATGAATAATCGTACGATTTCCTGGAAGTGCACAAAAATAGTAATAACTTGTCAAAAGGCCTTCTGGTGGACTAAAGAACATATAATTATGCATTATCATGTTCTGTGTGAAATTATACTTACTTTACTTAATCTCTTTTAATTAAGAACATAAAATTATTGTAGCTGTTTGCTGCATAATCTATACAACATGTTTATGACACTCCCAAGTTTGGGTGCAATAGTTTTGTCAGAGAATTGGCCACAGTATTATGGTTCTTAACATGTTAATTAAATGAAAACTCCTGAATTCTCTGAGCCCTATGTTATTCTAGTTATAACCAAAGCATGAAAGACAGCCGGACAAGTCTCTAGGGAAAAGTACTTTCAAATTAATTTATTTTTGATTAAATCTTATCTATTGTCTTCATAATTTTATATTACCTTCATGGGTGCAGGCGACCATCATATCCTTGTTTCAGTTCCCTCTTAAACCAGCGAAGACTCAGCTATACTGAGTTGTAGGAGTCATTTTATGACAATTCAGCTGTGCAAGTGTTTCTCCGTGTTTGCTGAACCCATGTGATGCTCCACATCTACATATTCAGTCAAACAGGGAGGCCGCATGGATTTGAGTCAGTTAAGTCAGTGACCCCAGCGATGAGTCAAGAGACCTGAAACTAATTTTCTTGGTCCGGGCATCATGAACAGATACTTTATGATACATGAAAGCCATTATCAAGCACAATCATCCAGCAGGATAGCAGTGAAGACTATGTTTAGAAGCATGGTTATATTATTGTGGTCTAAAGCAGCCTTTAGTAGGAATTGTAACAAATTGATGCTCTATTGACAAAATGCATTCTGGTGATAAACAGAACTTTAAAAAAAACGATGGAAAAGATGGACTGTAAAGCTAAAATATAATTACTATGGTAATTAAAGTACATTTGAACGTAACATTTTAATAATTTAAAATGTAGGTGTGGTTGAATATTTTTTTCAGTTTGTTGGCTTAATTTTAGTTTTAGTGATTGTTACCAATATTCAGCCTTGCTGCATGAGCACCTGTGTTGGAGATTATTATACCTTAAAACTGGCAAATAGCTTTCGATGCATACTAAGATAACGCCTTTGTTTTGGATCTGAATAACCTAGAACAGAGAACTTTCTACAGTGAAAAGCTCCAAGAAAGTTGGGACTACGTGTTCATTCATAATGTTATAATCAGGTTATAGGAGTAATCCAAAAACTTATTGGTTACAGATTTTTAGATCTGGAGGACATTGAAGTAAAAGTTTAGTTTATTGTTTATTGTCACGTGTACCGAGGCACAGTGAAAAGCTCATGTTGCCTGCTAAACAGTCAGCAGAAAGACAATACGTGATTACAATCGAACCATCCACAGTGTTATCCAAAAGTTATACCTCAGTTATATAATTGGACTGATGACTGAACTGCAGGAGTACAATGGGCAGTTTTGCGGAACACTCCTAAATTGCCCTCTGCGACGTACAAGATCGTTATTGATTCTTTATGCCCACCAAAGTCCATTTGCAGAATATACGGACAAATACTCTCGGTGCACAAGAAGACCAAGGTGCAAACTTTTTATTCAAGGGTTTCGCAAGGAATTTCTCTCTGGAATTCACTACGGATATCATTACAGCCCAGAGCACAGTTAATCACATGGCACAATCTTTGGTAGTCTAAAGTAACATATATTGTTCATTGTCAATAATATACACACTTCATCCTGAGATGTGAATCTGTGTAACTTTATCGGAATGGAATCTGGATTTCCAAATTTTAACGAGAAGCGAGTGAGCAAACTAGTACTGAATTAATTAAAACTGTGGAAGATGCAGGTTGACATTGCCTTTCGTGTTGAACATCTCCAGAGTAGGATGCAAGCCCACAGCCTTCTGACAACGTGTTACCAAACCAGGGTGATGCTTTCTACCGAGGGAGCAAAAAGCCAATGCTAATGATACCTCAGGAGTGACTGATCTAATAATCACAACTGACAAGCTATGTGCTGAAATTAACATTCGATTGTCAAATACATGTTTTCTTTCCCTTTCCCCAGATCCAGTCACTGTAACCATTGAGCTGAGGTAAGAACTTTGACTTAATTTTAACATTATGTGAAAACATTTGATTAATATATTTATAATATTGTACAAATTGTTTAATGATTTCACATTCCACCAGATCACTCGTACTAATTTATATCATTCCCAGAACCCCAAATTCTACTGAAATGTACTAAATGAGTTGATGCTAACAGTGTCAGAAAATTACTGCAAACCTTCATGATTTAACATATCTCAGAAGTAAAAGCTGACGTGTAACAACAGAAATCAGTGTAGGGGTCTGTGAAAAGCTTCATTTGTCCATGTTTATTCTACACGTCCAATTCTTATAAGTTTGTTATCCACAGAAAATGTAATTGAAAACCCCCAAAGGGAACAATGTCCCTGGCCTATCCAAAATGTGTGACAATGAGATGGGTGTTTCCCAGTGGGTGATAGAATTAATGCTTTCAATTGGAATTAGAGGAAGAACTAAAGACAATGTAAAGGCATTAATTGCACTGACAAAACGCTGGTAGCTCAGAATATTTCACTTTCACCTTCACCAGTCTCCATATGCAACTCTGCATACATTGCTGAGGTGTCCAGCAGTTTTCTTCCAAACATCTAACTATACTTTAATCCCTGAGAATATTCCCCATCTGAGAGTCCAAGCATTCGGTGTCTTTCAGGCTTAGTGTAATTTTCCATTCTCTCAACCCCTGTTACACCAGAGCCCAAGATGAACGATGATTAGAAATGTCACAACTGCTAACACTGTTAGCTGCACTAACTGGTGATGATTCTAAACTGTGCCTGGTCAAGGTTTTTGTTGGACGATCAGTAATTCCCCTAGAACATTCAGTCAGCTCACCAGCAACTTGTAGTTTTTTATTAATTACTAATTTTAACAACACTAATTTGTTCAAATGATGGGATTTAATACCTTCAAGAGAGGAAAATCCTTATGTCCCATTCCCATTAATAAATGTTATTCTTCAATGGCTTTACGTTAAACACCATTTACTCATTTAAAAATGGGTGACATAACCATGGTAAGTGCTCTGGATGTCATTGAATACTTATGTAAAAAGATGATGAGTTTCTCTGTATTGAAAGGAAGTCTGGACAAAGGTGACAATGTGCATTATGACATTGGCTGGTAACATCGTTCAAGCCATAAAGCAATACATGGTTGTGGTAATTGTGCAAGTTATTAAAATGCATAAGACTGGCACATTTTTACCATTCTTGTATACAATGTCATTAGACAATGGAAGAATGAAATAAGGCTAATAGTATTCTCTTTTAAAATTCTTCCTACCTTGTATTTATTTTGTCTTTTTTATTTCTATCTGTTCAAGTCCTGAAAACATGCACAGGGATGCAAACTGCAACAAGGAGTTAGGTATGTATATTATATACAACTGTGTTTAGTTTAGTTTAGAGATACATTGTGGAAACAGGCCCTTAGGCCCACTGAGCCTGCACAGAACAACAATCACCTGTACACAAGTTCTATCCTACACCTGAAGGACAATTTACAGAAGCCAATTAACCTACAAACCTGCACGTCTTTGGAATGTGTGAGGAAACCGGAGCACTTGGAGATAACCCAAGTGGTCACAGGATGAATGTCCAAACTCCTTACAGACAGCACCCGTGGTCGGGATCAAACCCATGTGTCTGGTGTTGTATCAGACAGAGTACACTAACTATTCAATGTCAATTGTGAAAAGTTCAACTGTACATGTGAGACCAAAAGAGCATTGAACTAAAATGTAATCAGTGGGTTCACTCTTCTTCAGCAGTTCTAAAGGATACAACTTTATTTGGACCAGTATCTGAGAGTCCAAGCATTTGGCGTCTTTCAGGCTTTGTGTCATTTTCCATTATCTCAACGCCTATGCCCAGCCTTCCTGCTGATGTCCTCAAAACCATCCCACCTCAATCCTGATCATCAGCCCAGAGCTTCGACTCCTGCACCCATCCTAGCTTCACTACCTATCTAAAACAATAGCCTGGCAGATAATATGAAACAGGACATAAATCAAAGCTAAACTTGACATTGGTAGGTAACATAATACAAGCATTAAACTGATGGACGATTGTGGTTATTATGCAAGTTACTAGGCAAAACAGTAGGGAATGGAGGGATATGGATTACGTGCAGGTAGAGAAGAGATGGTTTGCCATCATGTTCGGCACAGGTATCATAGGCTACAAGGCCTCTTCTTGTGCTGTCCTGTGTTTTATGTGGTAAGTGTAGCATGCTTGAGACAATGTGGGTGACTTTTTGACA